>CAKOAT010085154.1:694814-768580 GCA_932364175.1 Eruca vesicaria subsp. sativa
TTTTATTTTTGTATAAAATATACTTTATATTTAGTATATATAAAAAGACAATAATGTTTTGTCAATATTTTTTTTCCATTTTTTTATAACAGTTAACATTTTTAAGTAAGTTGTAAAATTTTAATATTTAATTTTTTAGTTAAATTATATATGGAATGTTAATTTCGTTTTTAATATAATTTGGAAACATTGACATTTTCTAAAAATGATACTTTACATTTAGTATATCTAAAAAGACAATATTGTTTTGTTAATATTACGTTTTTATTTTTGATTTTCCATTTTTTTATAACAGTTAACATTTTTAAGTAATTTGTAAAATGTTAGTATTTATTTTGTTAGCTAAGTTATATATGGAATATTAATTTCGTTTTTAATATAATTTGGAAACAATGACATTTTATAAAAATAATAAACTAATATAATGATGTGTCATTATACGATTGGAGGACTTAAATCCTATGTGGACGTCCTCAATGGCTTATAGCCTCAACTTTTATATAGTATAGATATGTTTTTATTTTTTCCTACTGTTAAATTTTTTTTGGTTCAACTCCCGTTAAAATTAGGATGCAATTTCATGTCTTGGGCTACTTACTATATTGGACTACGATGTTTCATGTTTGGCTTCACTTATTGGTTATATTAGATGGATTAGATGGGTTCTCTAAAGATGGGCTGACTGTAACCTCTTTTGCTAATTTCTGATTTTTTTTGTCAGTAAAAAAAAGCTAAATGTAAAAGAGGTGTTTTTGCTAAGTTTCTGAGTAAATGTAATAATCTAAATGTGAAAATGAAAGCAAGTGAATTTTTACATACAATGCATGTATCAGAATTCTCAGTGTCCATTAAATTTTGGGTTCAACCACCAGTAATTCATTCGAGTATAACAACAACCAAAATTCACCACTTTCGGTTAAACTTTTTCCAAAACTATTTTTTCTAAAAATTTAATTCTTAAATAGGAAATTTTACAACTTGGGA
This sequence comes from Eruca vesicaria subsp. sativa, assembly GCA_932364175.1. Taxonomy (NCBI): domain Eukaryota; kingdom Viridiplantae; phylum Streptophyta; class Magnoliopsida; order Brassicales; family Brassicaceae; genus Eruca; species Eruca vesicaria. Next base: position 695,799 of record CAKOAT010085154.1, read on the forward strand.
AGAAAAGGAAACTTTTCTATAAAAGAAAACTTTGTTAGTGGCCGCTCACAACTACAATTCTATTACTTTTAACTCCTTCCTAGTCTACTCGAAACCTCCTCTCTGAGTCTCTGACTTTATCTTTCATTAGTACATGTGTTTGTATATAATTGCTTACCTTTTATATACATATGAATGACGTAAATCTCTCCCAAAAAGAAAGAACAAAACCCAAAACCTTCAAGTTGAAAATCCTCACAAAACACAGTTCTCAAAGCTCTTAGTATTTTTTTTCCTTCTTGGTTGGTGTATGTATAGAAAAGAAACTAATAAGCATGGATTTGCAGAAAGCTATGGTGTTCTCGTGTTGGGTTTTGTCTCTTTTGATCATCGAGACGACAGGGCATCGCGATCAGCTGTTCCATCCGCTTGAAACGGAAAACGCAAACGCAAACGTGATGACGATGGTGATGGAGCGAGGTTTACAGACGCGGCGACCAGAGCACAAGAACGCATATGCGACGATGATGTACATGGGAACTCCAAGGGACTACGAGTTTTACGTTGCAACACGTGTCTTGATCAGATCGCTCAAAGGTCACCATGTTAACGCTGATATCGTCGTTATCGCCTCCCTCGACGTTCCTCTCCACTGGATTCACAACTTGTAAGTGTCTCCTCCTCTTCTTCTTCTTTTCCACGCTTCCGTTTTAATTGGTTAGAAAAAATCATTTCCTTTTTGTAACTTTTAATCAAGTAAATATCATACAATTTTCAGCCTTGTATGACTTATACAATTTTTTCACAATATTTCTTTTATTGTACAAAAAGTGAAAAGTCAATATACTTCTTAGAACTCCTAAATATAGGAGATGGAATAGCAGTAGTGCGGGAAACAGCTTGAAAGCAATTATAATTATTTTAGAAAATGAGATTATTAATTAGTAGTATTTAGATTAGAAGCAACAAAGACATCATAATAATTTTTAGGAATATGCTTAGGATGCCTTGGCTCTTTGGAAAACATAAAATAAAATTGAAAATGTCCGAACACGACAGTCTTAATGGTAGACGTGTTTGCACGAGCTTTTTTTGCTTCGTTTTGAGTTCATATGAAAAACTTATACGGGTTAGGTGCAAGTTTAATGTTTCTTTCTGTATAGTGGAAAGAACCTAAATGTGTAGCAATAAATAAACAACAGTGGATTTGTTGATTATTTTAAATTTTAAGAGATAAGAAGAAGATATTATAAAAAAAAAAGTAAATGGGGCTGTCAAATACCTTATTCTAGTAACTCAAAGTTTCAGTCCTTTAAAAACTTTTCTGTTGGTTTCCCTTTTCTGGAAGGGGAAAAGTGTCAAATTAATATCCATTTCTTGTTAATACATAATATTCAGAAAACATTCAACTGCAAGAAATTAATACAGTTCTTGAGCAAAAGATTCTCAATGTGTACAGTTCACTAATGGGTTACAATCACAAGAAATTAATACAGTTCTTGAGCAAAAGATTCTCAATGTGTACAGTTCACTAATGGGTTACAATCAGCGGCGGAGCCAACCATACTTTTCACTGAGATCATTTCCATTTCATCCATATGTTATAGGGGTCACATAAATTATATTTTCAATATTTCATAAAATTTGTTCAAATAAAAAGAAAAATTATCAGAATCTGTAGGGATCACATGACCCTCCTATCGTAACGGTGGTTCCGCCCTGGTTACAATACCCTCATATGCTAGTATCTCAAAAGAGATTTCTAAAATATAAATTATTGTTATTGTAAAGCATTTTCATAATTAAATAATTTCATTTCTTCTTAAGAAAATGAAACTAATAATAATTTGACAAATGTTACAAGAATATCACAATTTGAAAAATGGTATACGAATATCTTAAAACGTGTCATGAGTTCTTATTTGAGTCCAAAAACTTTCTCTATTTTTGTATATTATTAACCTTTTGAGATACCTTCTTGAGATCTTACAATTGAATATGCTCTTATGTAGGGAAGAAAGGGACGGAGCTAAAGTAGTGAGAGTAGAGAATCTTGAGAATCCATACAAGAAACAAACAAACTTCGACAATAGATTCAAACTTAGTCTGAACAAGCTCTACGCTTGGTCTCTCTCAAACTACGACCGTGTGGTTATGCTCGATGCCGACAATCTATTCCTCAAAAACACTGACGAGCTCTTCCAATGCGGCTCGTTTTGTGCTGTCTTCATCAACCCTTGCATCTTCCACACTGGCCTCTTTGTGTTGCAGCCATCAATGGAGGTCTTTCGAGACATGGTTCATGAGCTTGAAGTAAAAAGAGATAATCCTGATGGAGCTGATCAAGGCTTTCTTGTTAGTTACTTCCCTGATTTACTTAGCCAGCCTCTATTTCATCCTCCCAGTAACCGCAGCACGGCGCTTTCAGGACATTTTAGACTTCCTTTGGGATATCAAATGGACGCATCTTATTACTGTAAGTGACTTCAACTTTCTCTATTTCATTAATTTCAATAATCAGAACATTTTGCTAATCTTTTTGTATATATTATTAGACCTTAGACTCAGATGGAACGTACCGTGTGGACCAAACAGTGTAATCACATTCCCAGGAGCAGTTTGGTTAAAACCATGGTACTGGTGGTCATGGCCTGTTCTTCCTTTAGGCCTATCATATCACCACCAACGCCGCTACACCATAAGGTATATGTTTAATGTCACACACCGAAACCCATATTAGTACTCATATAATCTCCATTTCTATATGTTATAAATTAAAAAATGATATATTATATATATATTGCAGTTACTCGGAGGAGATGCCTTGGGTCGTAATCCAAGCAGTGTTCTACCTAGGAATCATATTAGTCACGCGTCTAACGCGTTCTAGCATGTCCAAACTATGTTACCGACGTTTTGACAAGAGTCTAACGGTGATACAAACTATTAGGGACTAAGGTCCCACATCGGTTGTTGGAAGGGATCTCTAGCAATATATAAGATAGATGGGCCACCCCACTTATCACCAATTGGTTTTAAGTTGGAAGCCCATCTACCTTAATATGGTATCAGAGCCCACGATCCACGCAATCCAACCCGATCCTTATCGATCCAGCCCAAAGTCGGCCCATCGATCCTTGCCCGAACATTCCGAGATTGATGCCGAAGATCCATCATCTCGAGGGGGCGTATTAGGGACTAAGGTCCCACATCGGTTGTTGGAAGGGATCTCTAGCAATATATAAGATAGATGGGCCACCCCACTTATCACCAATTGGTTTTAAGTTGGAAGCCCATCTACCTTAATACAAACATCTTTGAAAATGGTTGCACTCTTCTTGATTCTGTCAGCATACATTATACCATTTTTCATCATACCACAGACTATCCACCCGCTCATGGGTTGGTCACTCTACTTGACCGGTTCCTTTGCTCTCTCCTCCATACCCATCAATGCCTTCTTGCTTCCGCTGCTCCATGTCTTGACACCGTGGCTTGGCATTCTTGGGACGCTCATTGTGATGGCTTTTCCCTCGTATCCTGATGGCATTGTCAGAGCATTGTCCGTTTTGGGGTATGCCTTTTGCTATGCACCGTTTCTGTGGGTCTCCTTTGTGAAAATCACATCGCATCTTCAGGGTTTGATTGACAAAGAGATTTCATTTCAACGGTTAGGTCAATCCGGAACTAGTTCTGGTCTCAGCAAATTGTATTGATTAATACGGTGAGATTTTGATTATATGTTGAATTGCTTCTGTACATAAAGGTTAGAGAATATTAACATTAGCTTTATCTTCTTGCACTTAATAACCTATCAAACATATTTAAGGAAATGCATAAATGGAACTACACGTTTCAAAAGAAACGGGTGAACTATTATGCTCAATGATTCTTCTTTATTTTCTATACTGATATTGGAAAATTCATAACTAAGAATGGATGTTTTGTTTGGGAAATGTGTGACTTGTGAGCACATCAAAATGGCCAGATTAAATTTTACTCAGTGGCCTTAATCGGTGCAGCGAGGTCTTGCACTCGTTTTCAGGAGATGTGTCCAGCCCCGTCTAGTGGGCCCTAATGAGTTACATATTTTATTTTAAAAAATGAACTATGTTATTATGAAGAAGAAAAAAAATCAAATTCTTCTGTGTGCATATGATTTTGTTAAATACATTTTAACTAGGTGTTTTGCCCGCACATGCGGACTTAATTATTTTTAAGACAATTTAAAAAATCATAATAAATAATTATTTTTATCCAAAAATTATACCTAAAAAATTAAACGTTTTTACATGATAAATTATTCATAAATTAAAAAAAAATCTATTTTCCCTTTAAAACTTTGAAAACAAAATCTAAAATCTGTTTCATTTCTTCTCAATTGATAAAAAATCTAGAAACTTATCTTTCAATTTGATAAATTGAATCAATAAATATACATTCAAAAATTATGTTATATATATATCATTATGTTATATTATTATATTCTTTTAATTATAAAATAATTACGTATTATAAATTTTTTAATTTTCTCTTTTCAATTATGTACAATTAAAAAGTTTCTTTATGAGTATTTATTTATGTTTTTTTTCTGTTTTTCATTTTCTATTAAAATATATTTTCCGTATAACAACACACTATATATAGGAATTATTTTTTTCTTTTAAAATATATGTTTAGATTATGGATAATTCTTATCATAATTATTAATTTAAATCATTTATCTAATCAAATAAATATCAATTTCATTTTTTTATTTTATGTCTAATTTAAATATTTTATTCATTAAGGGTATAAACGATATTAACCACTCTAACTTTTAATGTGAGAGCTCCGTTGCGAAAAATCACTTCGCAAATAATAGTATAGATAGATTGTCACTAACTCATCGTTTTTAAATACAACAAAAAAAAAAGAAAGTTAACATTTTTATAATAATAAGTATAAAACACAATTACAATAGAAACTAATCCTGATAGATCTTCATGACCAAATCTTAAATGCATTGATGGAGCTTTCATAACAAAATCGGACAGCTAAAATTATGTGATGTGAAAATATACAACTTTAAACTATATGGTGAACATGATACTTGTTAATTAAGTAGCTCTAAAATAGAAATATAGCGCAAAAGGGTTTGCCACATGCCCCACGTCTACATGAATATGACAAACCCGATTTACCAAAGTACCATTCATCTCATGGTTTTGTTCAGACAACATAATGAAATCTTTTCCCTCTGTTTTTTTCTTAAAGAAAAAGTTACTCAACTTACACTAAAGAATCTATTACAAAAAAACTCTTCGTCTGGGTGTCCAAACAAAAAAAACTCATCTTCTTTATTATGGTGGAGAGTCAGGGGATAAATGCTTATTTAACTTTGAAAGTCAAGTAAGGGTAAACATGCAGAAACGTGATTTTTGATCAGGGATATTTCTCTAATAAATAAGGAAGTTACTAGGTGTCCATAAAAAAAGGTGTTCTGTTTTTTTTTTTTTTGTCAAGAAAGAAATATAAAGGGTGGTTATGTATTGGTCTTATAAAATAACCACTGTACAGAGCTACAGATGCAACTGGCGACACAAACTACACCACAATGAAATAAACTATATTTTGTTGTTAGAAAATTGTAAAAAGAAATAGCAACGAATACGGTGAATGTAGACCAACATCTCACCATGCAGTATATAAATTCATGACATATTGATCAAAATAATGAGAGCTGATAATAAGTAGCTAAGTTGGTTTAAAATCAATTTTAAAATTCATTTTTAAACCTTTCTAAAAAACATTGTAGTTGTTTCTAAACCATTTAAAAAAATATTATTAATCCGTCAAAAAATTAATTTTAAATATTTCAGAAAATAATTATGATCTTTTCAGAAATCAGATTCGAAAAATATTCTGAACCATTCAGAAAAAATATTTTGAATCCTTAAAAAAAAAATATTCTGAATCATTCAAAAAAAAATGTTAACCCGTTAGAAATTTAATTCTATATCATTCTGAAAACTATTCCAAACCTTTCATTGTTTGAAGGATTTGAAAACCCTTCAGAAAAATATTTTAAACCCTTTATAAACCAATTTTGAATCTTTCAAAACTAATTCTAAAAATTTTAGAAGCTATATATGAACTCTTCAGAAACCAATTTCAACTCTTTAAAATCAATTATAAACTGTTCAAAAAATGTTTTAGATCCTTTCAAAAAATGTTGCTAACCTCTTCAGAAAATGTTACTAACTCCTTCAAAATATAATTTTGAATTTTCAAGAAAATATTTCATCTTTTCACATTTTGTTTTGAATGGATCAACAACGTATTCGAAAAAGCTTAATAATTTATCTGTCTATAAAATTAATGTTAATTAATTCTGAAAAAAACAGTTTTGCTAGGAGATCTACATTTATACCAACTTTTGATTTGAATTTTTGGTTATATTTGTTTCATGCCCAATTTTTAAAATTATATGGTCAATTAATAACTAAATTTTGAGCGAACCGAATGTGTCAAGATTGTTCAAGCTTGAAACTGCAGTCATATGACGGTTCAAATAAACAAAATCCAATACTGGTTCGAAATTCAAAATATTAAGACCCTAATCATACACATCACAAAGTTGGTATGCTTTTTCTTTCATTCAATATAAGGGCAATGAGTACAATCAATAATTTCTCTGTATGTTGGCAAACAGAGTTGTGAGATGACTGTTTTTTCTTATAGTTAAAGAAAAAAAAGACAAAAAGATGTTAAGAACTCCTTAAGAATCCCATAAGCACATGTCGTCTATTTGTTAATTTAATTTTCTTTTAAAATAAAAATCTCGTGTTTAACTCCATATTTTAAAAATATTAGTATTTTATGTTTTGGAACATATTTAAATTTTGCAGCATTAACGGTGCTCTTAGATCGTTTCGTTTAAATTTTTCTAACTATTTAAACTCGTAAATCATTACTATCAAGATATTTAAGTGTTTAAACCGTTTAAAATAACATTTTAGCATTTAAAACCTCAACCTCAAATTAAATCAGTGTAAAGTGTAAACTAATATAATAATGTTTAATTTTTAATCTTTATTTTTCAACTTTTGTGTTTAAGCTTCTAAACTCATCTATGCATTGTTGGAGAAGTGCCTAGTCAATAAAAGGCAAAGCCACAACTTTCTTGTTGCGCTTTCTTGTCTCCTTTCTTCTCTCTTTTAAACAATTCTACAATTTATTAAAAAACAAATTTAGCCTGTTTCTCTTGCAATAACATGTATATTTCCAATCACAATATACACAAAGTCAGTATTAATTCGAGATTCTATATTCGGTGGTCATCGTTGTCAGTATAGTTTTTCTTTAAATTGTTATACTAAAACAAACTAAATAAAATTATCTTTTACGTATCATTAGTAGTAGTTATCGTATGGACCAAAAGAGAGGAATGCTTGTTACCTACTCTCTCTCTCTAAAGGACACAGAAACATAAAGTCTTCTTAAGGTTTTCTTTAGTTCTGTTCTTTTTTTTTTTTGCTTTGGAAAAAAAAATGCAGAAGCACAAATGCAAGCTCTGTTCCAAGAGTTTCTGTAATGGCAGAGCACTTGGAGGTCACATGAAGTCTCACTTGGTCTCATCATCACACACGCCGACTCGAAAGAAACTCGGTGACTCGTCTTCGTCTTCTTCAGACGGTAAAACTCTTGTCTACGGGCTGCGAGAGAACCCAAGGAAGAGTCTCCGTGTCTTTAATCCAGAGTCATCCATCGTTTACAACAGCGAGACCGAGACCGAGACCGAACCTGAATCTTTAGCTCCGGTTCGGAAACGAGGCAGAGCAGTGGTTTCCAAGAACAAGAAGAAGAAGAAGATGATGAGTCATATTAGCTCCAACGAGTCACCAGAACCGGTGAGTTCTGTCTCCGATGGTTCTCAAGAACATGATTTAGCCATGTGTTTGATGATGCTCTCGAGAGATTCAAGAAAGATTGAGCTTGTCAAGAAACCAGTTTTTGTAGAGGAAGAGATGAAGCCGGAAAAGAGACATTTCCCGGAGCTCCGCCGATGTGTGATAGATCTGAATCTTCCTCCACCGCAAGAAAACGATGTTGTCACCGTAGTTTCAGCCATATAAAAGAGATGAGGGTTTCAAGAGGTTATTGGATACAGTCAAAAATCAAAACATCTTGTTGCTTTGTGGCTTCTTCAGGGTCAGTATTGTTCTTTAAACTAGAATACCATTTATTGGTTTGGGAATCTTTTATCAAACAATTTAGTTTTGATTTAAGACAGGAGAAAAACCAAGCAAAAAGTACGACTTCAAGATTTGTTTTTCAGTTTTTAAGGTCGTGGATGATGATGATAATATATTGTTGGATCTTTGTTATGTTATTTTGATATTTAGAAGTCTTGAGTTGATTCTTTTGCATGATCTTTGGATCTTGGATATTTGTTAATTAACGTGTTTTTTTTTAAAAGAAACTTTCATTTCATACTGTATTTTTGTACACAAGTGTGTGTGCTACGCTGCTAGTCTTTTTTTAATAATGTAAATGTTATTCTTGTCACGTGTAGCATCTGGTGTTGGAACAACTAGTACACTAGTAAATACTCAAAACATCCAAAATATCATGGATATTCAAATATGAGCTTGTTCGTTTGTTCATGCAAGAGTACTAAGATATTAACATCTTGTATTTGAAAATCGAATTTGGATCGCCATACATTATTACATAGTGGAGATTTATGGTGAGATTCTTTTTCATTTTATTTTTCTTGGAGACTAAGGTCAATTTTTAAACTTTCGTTTTTACTGATCATAGGAGACATTAATTATAAGTTTATAACCAAGTTATACTAATTCATAAACCTAAACTGAAAAAGAAACATGTTAAACCTAAATCAAAATAAAAAATATCAGAAAATAATGTAAGAAATTAATTTATGATATGCTTCCGTTCAACTCTACTCTCTCACTAAAAAAAACTCTACAGTTATGAATATATCACATTATCAAAGAATAGAAAAGGCAAAGATTTGAATTTGAGTTGTTGGAACTTTAATATATCGTTGAGTAAAGAAGAGGCTTACACACAAGGGAATCTGTAGTGTTAACTGTTAAGTAGCTTTGCTTCGATCTCAATTTTCGCCATATCCCATCAGACAGAAACTAAACAAAAGTCATGTGTATATAAATATTCTAATCCAAATTAAGTCATGACTACTCGGGACTGCAATAAAAAGATTACCAATATTTAAAGGGAACCGACGGAACAACAAACCCATCACTTTTTCTTTAAACAGTACAGCACGATCCAAGATGAATGTTTCTTTTTTGCTAAAAATCCAAGATGAATGTTTATATCCTATATATATTCATTGCAACTTTTTGATAATATATTCAACCATTATTTAAATAATTTCAAATAAAACACTAGTCTTATATACAACATTTTAGAAAGTTATGCAAAACAATGTATTATATTCTAAGTACTTCGTTGGGAGTGAATTTTGTTCGTTAGATATATATCGATTGCTCACCTAATTTATCAGGCAGGGTTCTTTGATGACATGACAATACTCTCGTTTACTACTGTCCATAAGGTACATTAAAACTATAAATGTACTCCGTAACGTCTGAACTCGTGTGGGGAAACATCATTGTTCGGATTTGCTAAACTTGACAGACGCACTTATAATGTGTATTAGGCTCGCTATATGCATGAGACACCTTTTATCAATATGTTTCTATCTGAACCAGATTGATAGGTTTAGTTATAATATCTATTTCTTCATCTCCTTCTCCACAACAATCTTCTTTCCCTTTGGCCCAGAACATACAACTTAGCTTCGCTATAACCATGGCTAATTTAAACCCTTAATTGTGTTTAAGCGCTGAAAGGATTAGCCACCGTACGTGGTAGACATGGGTAATAACAAGATTATAAAATCATAGTAAGAACAAAATCTTGTAAAAAAATCTCTACCGTCTTATTCTCAAGATATTATTACAACCGTAATAAAATTGTGTTAACCCTTCACCAAGAAATCTCCATTTTCTTTTATCGTGAGTTTGTCCTCCTTGGACATCTTTAAAAGTTGTCTTCTTACCTACGTTTATATCTGCACGAGAAAAAACATGAAAACAAAAAAAAACTCATCTTAACATTTACCTTAACTTTCATGATTATGAATCTAAGAACTGGCTATTAAAAGTAACGTTTTACTTACCGGCCTTTGCTCTTGAAAGAGTTCTTAGACTTCCCCTTAGGTTTCGCTGAAGCCGCAGCGCCGCTTCTACCTTGTTTCTTCTCACTCATATCACTCTTGAACAGATCTTTCATCTCTTCATTCCTAGGCTGGCTCTTTGGTTTACTCCGGTTTAGGTTTTGTTTCTTGTTTGGAGTTGGTCTCTCCATCTTACCGGAATCAATCGCTCTCTGTTTTGCCTTCACAGCCTTTGCTCGCCTGTAACCAAGATCCACAAGTGTCAGCCCTTTCTTATCTGTTTCTTGCATCTTCTTCTTGTCTTTCCCCTGAACACAAACACGTTTAAAAAATCAATACAATGTTTCATCATATCACATCGATAGATAGAATAACTGAATATACTCACTCTTGATCTTCCTCGTTTTTCTTCTTTACCATCATCTTCTTCTTCTTCGTCCTCATCTTCTTCGTTATCCTCTAGCATCTCTCTAGCAGCTTCGAGCTTTCTACGTTTTTTCCTTGGGAGATTCTTCTGTACTTAGCATGATCAAAAGACTTGTTAGTTATCTAGGAAGAAGATAATGAGCAAACCAACACTAAACAAGAAATGTGTATGCAGCTGAGAAGTGAAGAGACCTCGCGTTCGCGTTTTCTTTTCTCCTTCATCTTGAGATCCTCTGCTATGTCAGCACTAATTAGTTCGTTTCCAGAAGGGTTCCCTGTAGAATCCTGTTCAGACAAAAGTTATCCAGAGTGATTCAGACAACAACAACAACCTCATAAACTTTCCTATTGAAGTTTTGGATGAATATAGAATGCAGTAATAAAAAATGATACCTTTTCAGCTTTAGCCACGAGCTTCTTCTCCTTCTCTGTCATGAACCAAGTCCTTTTTGGCCGTGCATATATTTCATCTCTGTGCTCAATCATGTTCTCCGCCTGCAGAAACAATAAAACCATAATCATCAACGTGAAATAAAGCCAATGATTACTGTTCAAAGCCAAAAACCAAAGCTGTCTCTACCTTTGCAAATTCCATTTCAGCTTTCCTTAGAGCTCTCTCTTCCCTGAAATAGATGAAAACACCTTAAAACCTCAAGTAAACAGATCAATGAAGAACGTAATACTTTTGATTGATGTGAAAAGAAACCTCTCTAATCGGATCACAGCAGAGTATTGATCTTCCATTTCATCAATTATCTGAGACCACTTGACTATTGACTGCTCTGGAATGATTCTGCTCTTCAACTTTGAACCCACCTTCTTTGCCTTGTGACCCAAGAAACAAAGTCAACTAAAGCAATAATGAAAAGAGGCAATAGCAAAGATCCACGTATGTTCTGAAAATTGGCTTACAATGACTTTCAAAAGGGAACGGTCATTATCAGTCACAAACGTTACAGCATAACCTTCCCTTCCAGCCCTAGCTGTTCTACCAACTCTGTGAACATAACTGCACACTCAAAGGAACAAATATTATTCTCTAATAGCTCTCTTTTTTTTTGAAACAATTATATCAAATACTGTATTTACCTGTCTATCTCCCGAGGACATGCATAATTTATAACTGTTTGGACACCAATAATGTCAAGCCCCTGGAATGATCAAACAAGAATGTTTAAGAAGTGAAGTAAGCAGAGCAACTTTGAGGTCATTCTAGAAAATAAGTTATTTGCGTCTTAGACTTACTCGAGCAGCAACATCGGTCGCAATGAGAAAATCAACCTCTTGCTTTCTGAAAAGTTCCAAAGACTGCAAAACGATACGGTTAAGTGTTCTTGCAAATAGCGAAACAGATGTATTCATGAACAAAAAATCCAAATTTCTTACATCAAGACGTTGTGCTTGAGTTAGGTTTCCATGAAGCTCAGCTGCTTTGAGGCCAGTGAGTGCGAATAGAATTTTCAGTCTATGTGCAGCCTGTTTTGTTCCACTAGCACAAGAAAGAAAAAAATAAGCAAATCTCTAAGTGAATTGCAAAAACGCAAATATATCCACAACAAAGGAATCACAATTTCTAGTGAAGTCTAACCTGAAGATAATGACTTTTGATTTAAAAGTTCTTGTGCATAAAGAAAGAAGAACAGCTTCCTGATTTGCCTCACGCGTCCTGCGTATTCTCACCACCCTACAGTTAACAGATAACGAGTTAGACAAATGATGTATATTCAATTATTAAGTAGGCTGGAAAATGATAATTAGAAGCTGACATACTCTTCAGTCAGGCCTGGAGGCCTTCTAGCAGATGGATCCGCTGAGAGACGTAAAGGTTTGTTCAATGAGAGTTTGACAAGCTCTTTAACTTCTTCAGTCATTGTCGCTGAGAAGAGCATTGTTTGCCTTCTCTTCGGACATAAGCGAACCTGCAAGCAGACATGGGCTCATATTTAAATCCAACAATGAAAAGCCTGACACAAACATGAAAATGTAATGAAAAAGGATATAGATACCAGCTCTTGAATTTCAGTGGCGAACCCAGTCTGTAGAAGGCGATCTGCTTCATCGAGAATTAAAACCGCTAAATCATCCAAATCCACAGACATAGAGTTACGCAAATGATCTATCATACGTCCAGGAGTCGCCACAACAATATCTGGCATAGACCTCAGAACAACCTCTTGCTCCTAACACAAAAAACGTGAAAGATTTAGCAAAGCTTGCCACCGTTACATTGTAAGAGACGCTTCTAAAAGAGGCTTCAAACATCGAATACTTAAGAAACTGAGAAGCTCCATACCCTTACAGAAAGCCCTCCTACAATCAATCCACATTTGATATCAGTAAACTGTGCAAGCTTCTGAATCATACTGTGAATCCTGCAACACATTCCACAAAAATAAAATCACCCTTTTCCATCAAAAGTTGTAAAAGTTCAGTATCGTAGCCGTGACCAAAGTTATGTTACTTACTGGACAGCCAACTCTCTGGTTGGAGTAAGAATAAGAACTCTAGTAGCAAAGACACGCTTGGGACGGAACAGTAACCTCTCCAGAGTAGGTAAAGCGAACGCAGCAGTCTAATACAACAAGAGAAACTAATCAAAACACCACACTTTTAATCAGAACCCTTCGAACTATTACTACTCACCTTCCCTGATCCAGTGATGGCACTGGCACAAAGATCACGCCCTGTAAGTGCTAAAGGTATACACGCTGCCTGCATTAGCAAACATTAACGATTCAGATGGAAAACTCTAGAGCAGTAACTGAAACTAAAACTCTAGATAGAAACTGGACCTGAATCGGTGTAGGTTTCTTGTATCCAAGAGTTTCACAAGCTCGAAGCAACGGACGAGAGAGATTAAGTTCCATGAAGGAATTAGCATGGAAGGAAACTCCATCTACAGTAGAGAAAAACGGCTTGGAAGCAGCATCCTCTGCTTTTAACTCTGCTGCATCTTCGTCCTCTTCCGAGAGATACTCCTCCTTCACAATTAAAGTTCACACTTTTTGTCAAGTGTTCTAAAAATCGGTCTAGACTACAACGTACAAGAGGGAAACGATTTTTTCAAACCAATTTAGGAACTAAAACAATCCCGTGTTGCCCGCATAAACAATAATCTTCTATAAAACACTTAACCACCTAAGCGCGTGAACACCTAAGCGCCTGCCTAAACAATAATCCTCTATAAAACGCCTAATCGCCTAATTGTCTAGCCTAGGTGGGACGGAGCCTGCCTAAACAATAATCCTCTATAAACCGTCTAATCACCTATCGTCTAGCCTAGGTGGGACGGAGCCTGTCTAAACAATAATCTTTTATAAAATATCTAACCACCTAGGCGCCTGTCTAAACAATAATCCTCTATAGAATGTTTAAGCATAGACTAGCTATTCTAAGAACATTGATATTTAGTTTCCATATTCGGAATTTGAGATTAAAAAGTTTGGAATATTTACTTGTTTGTCGTGTTGGGCATGAGAGACATCTTCTTCTTCTTCTTCTGTGGAGATGGGAAGTGGATGATGTTTGATGGCTTTGGAGATCTTTTCATCGATAGAGGTTGTGTGACGGCGAGCGTGTTCTTCACCGACGGAGCTTGAGTAAGATGCAAAGTCCCACGGAGACTGTGCGTCACTGCTTACTTTCTTTGTAGGCTTCTCATCTTCTTCTTCCTCGTCTTCGCTACTATCTTCCTCTTCATCAGCTTCTTCTTGACCTTTATGTACTTGTTCTACGTCTTCTTCACTACTCTCTTCTTCGTGGTTTAGAAACTCGAGATCGTCGTCGCTGGCTGCGTCGTAGAAGAAGGCCCCGGACATTGCTAGGGTTTATGAGGTTTAGCAGAGTCGAGCGCCGGAATTTAACGAAGAGGTTACTTAATAGGTCTGAGAAGAAACAAAACGAACCGGTCTGGTTCGATTTGAGACAATCAAAACCAACTTCTTTTGTTCATTCCATTTTAAATTTTGAGTAATCGTCCAATAATAAACGAAACAGAAAGTTTCTTAAATAAGAGATTTTCTGTTTCATTTTTCGTAAAATTCTTAACCCACAACTATATATATATGTGTATTAAAAACCAACCACAAGAAACTATGCAATAATGTTGATTTAAAGCTTATGATATTCAATCTAATAAGTTTGGATATTGTTGATATTTGTTTTGGGGACAAGACTTTGGACAAGGTTCTAGTTTTTGCATAGGTTGTTATCATTCTCAAGCTCTTTGTTAAAAGACGAGGTGGATAATTTGTTCACAATTTGCCAAAAATATTAAATACATATTCTGCTCTTTAAACAAACAGAGATTATGTGTTCATTACATTATTCTTCAGCAATTAGTTATTTTTTATTTATAGAAAATAAAGTGAATATGGGGATAAATTTCAGATACATATTTAGATAATTGAGTATACAGATTTACTGGGAAGAAAATATAAGTCATGATCAATCTCACCTATGCAACGTCATTAGAAATGGGACTAATCATGTTTTGGTCCATAAACATCTTCATTTTTCAATTTTTGAGATAATGATGTACACAAACCCAAAGTAATTAATAAACCAAAGAATAATAATCCCCTTAGACCAAATATCATTTTCCACTCAACATCCCTTTCCCCCCCTAAACCTTTTTTATATTTATACAATTTGTATTTTTCAAACAATATTTTTCCTGAAAACCTATATGAACAGAATCAACACAACCAACAACAGAACATAACCGGTAAAACCCCCCGACAAGAATCTCCCTGATACGCCACCGTTTCGAAGAGAATCTTCCGACTGCGTCAACGAATCCAACCGTAACCTCGGATTCGCCCCATACAACTTCAGTACACCCGCCACGTCATCAACCGTGAGGTCAACTTTCCTTGTCCTCGGCTTGACACTCGGATACATAACCGCCGACTCCTCCGAGCTATGTCCTAACCCCAACAAGTGACCAATCTCATGAGTCGCCACCGACTCCAAATCAACCGCCACCGTCGATCCTCCTCTACCCTTGAAGTCATCGTCGACGACCCACGTCTCCGCCGCGTCGAGGTGAAGCCTCCCGTTCTCCGGCGCGAAGGCGTGAGCCAACGTCCCGAGAACACCGTCGAACGGTTGCCCGTCGCCGTGGTCGCCGGCGAAAAATCCGATCTTTAAATCCGCCGTGGAGTAATCGTCGGTCTCCTCGAAACTCACCGGGATCACGCTCGCCCACCGCCCGAAAGCTCGTCGGAAAACTTTTTTGACGTCGTCGGAGTTCATGTAGTCGAGTTTGTGCGTCTCCGAGAAGGCGTAGGTTAGCGTGTCGCGGTTCCACTTCGGCTTCCCGCCGAAATACGTGTAACGCGCCGTCGTGTGCGCCGCGGCGGTGGTGATCATGTGTGTGTCGCTGACGCCGCATCGCGGCGACGACATGAGAGCGACGGTGGTCGGGTCGAGTCTTCCGGTTATCGGTAAACCGAGGTTTTGTTGGTAGAGAGAAATCGCTGACTCGAGATGTCCATCGAACACGTCGGAGAAGTTGGTAGCGTCGTCGTCGTCTGTTACGTAACCAAAACGGTGGAGGTATCTTTTGAGTTCTGATACTCCGCTGACGTGGCTGCCTACTTGGACGTCTACAAGACGTGCGAAGTTATGCCACGTGGCGTTGTTGAGGTTTATTGTTTGAGTTGCGTTTGCTGTGGAGGATGTCTCCGGTGTGATCCTGGCAGAACAGAACGAGAAACAGAACGTGGTTAAGAACACAACATAGAGTGTTATTATGTTTCTATGGGTTAGGATATGAGACATGGGTTCTAATAACGAAACCCACACGGAGATTTTTGTCTGGTTGAGATTTAAAGATTCTGAATCTTTTTAAAAAGTTGATTTAAATAAGAAGTTATGTGGAGGTAGAGGTAAGATCGATGCAGAAGAAAGGTGAAAGAGAGACATAAAAAGTGGGAAAGAGTTATATAGATTCTGACGTAAGAGTACAATTTGGTCTTACTACTTGGAAGTTGGTTGGTCAGGTCAACTGAATCCTGTCCGGCTTAGGAATTACTTGAATTTAAGATAATTGATTCCTTGTTCTAAATAGGACAATGAATAACCCCGTTAAATTCGATTTTGTATTACCATTAACTAGTTAGCTTTGAATGGATATGCATGCTTTTATGTGTGACATGCATCTTGTATTCGACTATATCCATGTCCCTTGAATATTGCATATTTCTTATAGATACGAAGGGCCAATCCTTAGATTCAGAGAAGTATAAATTTTAACAACATTTTATGATTTTGAAGCGTAAGAGTTATGTATATTGTTGTTTTTTTTTAATTGGGAGGTCAAAATTAATGTTTCAACTTTCAACAATATTGGATCGACCACGCATATACAATATATGAACACTGTTTTAAACATCAAGCTAATTGAATGGCAAAAGAAAACGGTTAGAATATTGTTTACGAGTTGAGAGTTTAAAATATCAGAGAAAATCATAATAACTTTTTTTGTGCTAGCTGAATGCTAGTATGTAATTCAGGGATAAAGTCCCAAAAGTATAGATTAGTGAATTGATATGTCTACATAAAGTTGATCAACTACAAAAGTATGTGTACGTTGTTAATGGATTGAAATTCGTGACTAAAATGAGCTAATTAAGCTATGAATTTGACAAGATGATTGGGAAGGGGTTCGTTGGAGTATAGTTGAGGTTCCATTGAGTTTGTTGACCAGAATTAGGTAAATTTCAATTTCAGATATATATGTATTGATCTTTATTTATCTATTATTGAAGGATTATTATAGTTTAGATTCACGGTTATTGGGAAAGCTTGTCTGAAGAAGAAATCCATGGGGATCAGTAAGAGGGTAACGTGTGATAGGAGACAACTAACAGAAGAGCTCTCCTCTTGAAGAAGATAGGGAGGTTGAACCAATAAGGATAAACTACTTTATCAATTAGTATTATACTCCAAATAACTTTTGAGATTAGTCCTATCGTATTCAACTCTCACTGTTCACAAAACACCAGAAGTTTTGTACTTTTTTAATTTGTTACCAAAGAAGTTGAAGGCTATAACTATCTCTCGACCTAATTTCAAAGTTTTTGTAAGCATATCGTTTGTTACGTACAAGTAAGCGTGCACATTTTAATCGCCAACTGTTTCAAACAGTTACTAATGAAATGATTGTGGCATAAAAAATAAAAATTCACATACATAGTTTTTTTTTTAACTATTTATGTGAATTTACATACATAGTTATAAAATATAAATCCATGCCTATGAAGAACAAATACTTTGGCGATTAATGCTTTTACAACTCTCTGTTGGGTCTATAGTTCATTCCACTCTTGGACATGTATGTTATGATGGTTACTAAATAAAACCCCTCATTCAATGCGTGTCTCAGAAGTACTGCAGTCCAAGCTGTTATTTACAACATTCGATTTGGGCAGAGCGAAATAACATGCTCTTCAAAAACCAAGTTTCAAACTCGGAAGTCATTTTCAAGAGTACTTATAAAACAACCAGGAACCCAATCTCTGCTCACAGGACCAGATAACATTTCAAGAAGTTAATGGCCATCTTGGCTAGTCTAGCAAAGTGCCTCTGTTTCTTAAATCCTTTGTCTGTTGCCATGTTTTTCTTTGTTTTTGGTTAGTAATCTTTGTTTTCATTTATATTATATTCACAGTTAAGCAAAAAAACAAAGAAGTGGCCAGCTTCCCAACTCCAGAGGCAAATAACTCTTAGAAGTTGAGTTGCTATCTTTAAACTGGTTCAAAGGAATCTCAAACTGTTTCAAGTCCTTTCTTATCGTTGACTGACACACCCATAGTAGAGGATCTGTTAAGTCTGTTATAATGCTTTGTAAGTTCTCCTGATACTCTAGAACACTTTAGAGCTCATACATCAATGGTTATCATGTTTCATGTTTTAGTGCTCTTTC
This sequence comes from Eruca vesicaria subsp. sativa, assembly GCA_932364175.1. Taxonomy (NCBI): domain Eukaryota; kingdom Viridiplantae; phylum Streptophyta; class Magnoliopsida; order Brassicales; family Brassicaceae; genus Eruca; species Eruca vesicaria. The sequence goes on from CAKOAT010085154.1 coordinate 714,344, forward strand.
AAACTCTCATGCCACATGCTTTCATAAGTCATGTTCAGGGGCGGTTTTGAAGGTGAGCAAGCTATGTTAATGTACAGCTTTTTTATTCTTTTGTTTTATAACTATTGAGACTCATTTCAATATTTTGATTGCCTAGCTTCTCATAACTTGGCTCTTTTTATTCTCTCTCTCTCTCTTTTTTTTTTAAATCTTTTATCAAAAAAAAAACTTGGCTCTTTTTATCGTCAAAATTTGTTTTGTAGAGATCACCCGCGAAATCCAATAAAATGATAATATACCAAAGAATCTCTTTTTCATATCACATGATCGCACTATAAGATTTAAGCTATATATATTTTCTCATCTTAAACCAAGTTTTTCAATTACAATGCAGGTGGATGATGATTACATGATTACATTATGAGCTAAATATAAAGATATGAACAATTCTAAAGAACCGTGACAAATTGATGAGAATAAGAACGCAAATGTGTTTAGGAAGAATATTATTAGACTTTCAGGAGAATAATGTTACATGATGCATATGTTTTATATAGAGAACAAATCAACCTAATTTTCTAAACAAGTATAGAATAATATATTAGATAAATGTTAATTTTATATTCTTCTTGATCTTTCCAAACTCCTATTGATCTTTCTTTATCTCATCAATCTCCCAATAAATTGTAATGGACGAAGAAACAACCTGAGCAAAAGGAATATGTTGTGTACTTAACAATACACACAACCAACCAAAAATGGAAATCTCCAGTGGCCATAAGAAACCGCATTCAACCACAAAACCCTCCCAGATTCCAAGCCTCAAAGCTAAGGGAAAAGCACAACATGATGAACACTACCACAAACCAAAGACCAAGCTAGCCAACACAACATGCCAAGTTACAAAAGGTTAGCCAACACAATCCGAGGCAAGAGAGTATATGAAAAGTCAACCTGAAGATCGCATTTGATCGCTGATTTCCTATGGTCTCTGGAGATTTCCGGTTTTAGTTGTGCGTAAAGTGAGTACACAAAAATAAAATCGGTGGCAAGAAAATTTAAGTTGTCTGTAATTTCTTCATAGATTGTTCTCCATTGTTTCTTAAGACATTTGATTATTTGTTTTTCTTTTTGGTAACACTTTTGACTATTTGTTGTTTTAAAATATCATTTGACTTTTTTTGGTAGTGACAGCGTGTCACCAATATTCTGACAAAGCGAATTATAATCCATGCTAATTAATTGCTAGATTAGTTAATCATTGCGTTACATAACGTGACCACATTAATTACGCAGCATATCAGGAAGTTGATCAGTGGTCCAATCATGCAACTAAATAGAACCAGCTTCACATGCTAAAAAAGGCCAAGTTGGTGTGCATAGATCGGTTTAATATCTCAGGTTAAATTCGTCATATTTTGGATTTGGTTTGGTTATCGTGTGATCATAATAACTTGCCGGTGGACTTGCGGCGGACACGTGGGTTGATATTATATCACGTGACCCCATCACAACTACCTTTAAATTCGGACTCTTAAATTCGCTACTGAATTTCCAGATTCTCATGTACATCTGTGCTTGCTTCAATCTTTTCACTTATGTTTCCAAAAAGACATGAATAAACATTACTCCCTCTGTTTATAAATAAGTGTCACTTTACCCTTTTAATTTTGTTTCAAAAAAAGTGTCATTCTACAATCCCAATGTAATTGTACATTAAATCTATTTTTTGCCCTTTTGAATAACCAATAGTATTTTACTTAACTTATTTTCATTTAATTAAACATACATTAAATAGGGATATATTAGTCTATTATACAATTTTCTTAATTTATGTGTAAAGAGTCAAAATGACACTTATTTAAAAACAGAGGAAGTACTATTTATTGCTCTTCTTAACCTAGTTATAATTCCTTAATTGTTTTACACTATAAAAATAAAAATCATAACTTGATACTTTAGACCAAAATATTTGTAAATTCAAACTGAATATGAATAAAAAACTCGAATTCTAATCCAAGTAAACATACCAAACTAGTTGTGCAATAAATTATGGCCAGTTCTATGAAATAAACATTTTAAAATTTTTATCACAAAAATATATCTCAAAACTAAAATAAATAAAAAAATTTCTTTTTTATTTTGAAAATTTTAAATGTTTTTTAAAAAAAATTTGAAATCCTATCCTTAAAACTCTACTCCCCAACTCTAAACAAAAATGTTTAGGATTAATTAATCAAAGAGGTATAATTGTATATTTACTTATTTTTGATAAAACATTTAAGTCTATTTTTTTTTTTAACATCTTTATGTGTGATAAAAACTTTTTAGGTATATCCTAAGAAATTTCTCATAAATTATTCCAAATATCAAATATTATCAAATATTAAAAAAAAAATTATAGTTTATACAGAAACATCATTAATTATCAGTTAATTACAATTCAACTGAGGGCATAACAATCTGCAGAATATTAAAAATAATTCAACATTAACAATAAATAATTATACATAGAAAATTGAAAACACAAGAATAAAATATCAAAAGCATCAAATATTAAAAACAGAAGAAATATTGATTTATTATTTCAATACAATCTCTTCTAACTTCTCAACTGAATAACATTTCCCTAAGCGTAGCTGTGTAGTAGTTCAATTAAACCAACATGCCTTTAAAGCAAAGCACAACTGCTATAAATGGCGCACAATCCGGTTTAATATATAAATTTAATTTCGGGTTGATTGTAATTTGGTTATCGTAATTTGTACAGTTAACTAATTTAATTAATTCAGGTGAATAATTAGCAACATAAATAAAATTTCGGACATAACAAAAAGGCTACGCCTGTTCTGTCTCTTCTAGTTCTCCGTCTCTCACCACTTCCAAAAATCTCAAAACTTTACAGAGAGAAGCGAAAAGAAAGAGAGATCCTTTCCCTTTACATTTCCTTTACTCGCTTTCTCAAAACCCTAAAATCCTCCTCCGATCTGTTCCAACCTCCCATCAATAACAATCCCCTGAAACCCTCGATTTTGCTGCCGAGGGGAATGGCATTTCGGTAAAATCAGTGGCGAGAAAGAAGTCATTTTAAATCAAATGAGCCTAGCTGAGGTGTGGAGGTCGAGCGTGAAGCTCAACGGTGGAGGAAACAAGAGCGGCGCGTTATGGAAGTGGAGATCTTTCTCTAATGGTCATCATCATCAGCCCAAAAGGACCGTGATGTGGACATACGTTTGTGGCTTCATGCTTTTCACTTTAGGTGTCATCTCACTCTTCACTGGTCACGTTGTCTCTCACCTTGAGTGGTACTCTCAGCAACTAAGCAAACGGAGCTTACTTGATATGAGCCGTAGGGAACCAATTGATGTGTGGAAGTCTAAGTACTCGAAGTTCTTTTATGGATGTAGTGAAAGAGGAAAGAACTTTCCACGTAAGTTGCCAAGTTGATGTTGGATTCTAGTAGGAAAAAGTCTGAGACTTTATTGATCTATTTAGCAAGTTTTGGCTATACCTTTTTTTTTGTTTGGTACAATTTGGTTTCTGGTAATACTAATTTGGGTATGTAATGATGTACTTGTGTTCTTGTATCATTTTGTTTTTTAATCTTGTTTTGGGGCATGCAGCTGCTGTTCAAGAGCACCGGTCTAATGGGTATTTGCTGATTGCTGCTAGTGGAGGTCTGAACCAGCAAAGAACAGGAGTAAGTTAAAACTATGTCTCAAGAATAATTGTGTTTGGATATGCCCAATAGAATATACATGTTTAGAAACTAAGTGTTCTGTTTATGAGCAGATAACAGATGCAGTGGTTGTTGCAAGGATTCTTAATGCTACTTTAGTTGTACCTGAGTTGGATCACCATTCTTACTGGAAAGATGACAGGTAATTTTGACAACATTCTTATGGGAATGCATCATCTGAATCTGTTTGTAACAGAAACGTTTACTGAAGTTGCTTTGTTTTTTGTGCAGTGACTTTAATGATATTTTTGATGTTAACTGGTTCATCTCTTCCCTCACAAAAGATGTGACTATAGTAAAGAGAGTACCTGACAGAGTCATGCGGTCCATGGAGAAACCTCCTTATACCATGCGTGTGCCTCGGAAGTCTACTCCTGAGTATTATCTCGACCAAGTATTGCCTATTCTCTCCAGGAGACATGTAAGACTTGCTAACACCTTAAGAACCAAAATTGTATTACAATTATCATCTTAAACCTCCTTCTTTATATGGTTTGTTTCAGTTTTTTATGATAGAAGCTTGTTTATGTTTTTTTAAAAATTTTGCAGGTTCTACAATTGACAAAGTTCGACTATAGACTAGCAAATGATCTAGACGAAGACATGCAAAAGCTGCGTTGCAGGGTCAACTATCATGCTTTAAGATTCACTAAGAGAATACAATCTGTTGGAATGAAAGTGGTCAAGAGGATGAGAAAAATGGCCAAACGTTTTATTGCTGTCCACTTGAGGTACAATAAACAGTCCAAGTTAGATTGTTTCCCTGATTTTTTATTTTCTTAACCGTAAATAACCATAAAATTGCAGGTTTGAGCCTGACATGCTAGCCTTTTCTGGTTGTGACTTTGGCGGGGGTGAAAAAGAGCGAGCTGAGCTAGCAGAAATAAGAAAGCGATGGGATACATTGCCTGTGAGTTTCAGAAACCTCTCTTACTAAATTTGTTTTGAAGTTGCAATATCTCACTTAAGCAAATACTCACTGCAGGATCTGGACCCTCTTGAGGAAAGAAAGCGTGGGAAATGCCCTCTTACACCTCATGAAGTAGGCTTAATGCTGCGGGCTCTTGGTTTTACTAATGACACGTACATCTACGTTGCGTCTGGAGAGATATATGGTGGTGAAAAGACACTGAGACCACTTAGAGAGCTGTTCCCAAACTTTTACACTAAGGAAATGCTTGCTAATGATGAGCTCAAGCCTTTGCTTCCCTTTTCCTCACGCCTTGCCGCCATTGACTACATAGTCAGCGACGAAAGTGATGTCTTTATCACTAATAATAATGGAAACATGGCTAAGATTCTTGCAGGCCGAAGGTTACAAAGCCTTTCTACTTGTTCCCATTATTAGTCCACTTAACTCACAAAACATAAGATTTGATCAGTTCTGAATATGTGATTGCAGGAGGTATATGGGGCACAAGAGGACTATCAGGCCAAATGCAAAGAAGCTTAGTGCTCTGTTCATGGACCGAGAAAAGATGGAGTGGCACACTTTCGCCAAGAAAGTTAAATCTTGTCAGCGAGGATTCATGGGTGATCCTGATGAGTTCAAGCCAGGACGTGGTGAGTTCCATGAGTACCCGCAGGCTTGCATCTGTCAGAGACCCTTCTCTTACGACAAAACCTCAAAGGAAGATGAAGAAGAAGACATACAAGAAGAGGTCCACAACAACACCAGCTCTGGACATGGTCATTTGTCTTCAGTAGACCATGAACGGGACGAAGTGTTCCCAGACTAGTATATTTATCATCAGTGCAGGTTTGCTGGATTTTACTGTAACCAGGTATGTTAAACTTTGAAGGAGAATAGTAAGAATACAAGGATAAGAAAGGTACATGGTTTTGATAACAAGTGTTTGTTGTGTTGTTTCAGCTGTTGTAAGGAGATTTGATCAACACATGTAGAGGAGAGAGGTATAGGAGTTTCCCCACGTAGCTACTTGTTGCTTCAAGTGTTTATAGATACTTCTATCTAGTAGGCATACATAACACCCACCTCTCTTTTTTGTTTCTTTCCCAGTTTGAAAAACCACCTAAACTATCTCATGTATTTTATCTTATTATATTACCTCAAATCTAGTTTTCTTCTTTTGGGTTCTAAACAGTTTGTTTTCCTTTTCTTGTATTCTCTAGATTTCTCAAATGTAAAATCAAGTTATTTCCTCTGATTCTTTACAGTTTTCATTTGTATTATCAAGTTATTTCCTCTGATTCTTCACAGTTTTCATTTGTATTATTTTGAAATCCAAAAAAACAAACAAAATTGGATTATATTTTCAGTTTCAGTTCAAATTAAATTGTTTTTTTGTTCCTTCTCAGGATTCCCCTATTTGATTAAAAAAATTTGGAATTTAAGTCATTAATTAACCACGGCCCAATATATTATCAGCCACATAATATTCGAAGAGGTTTGAATACAGTGCGTTCGGCCTAGACCTTCTCACTGCACCAGAGGTTTTCACTTGGTCACAAGACTCACAACACTATCGCACAAGCGTAACAACCAACACACTAAGCGTCTAACATCTCAACACGTGTCCAAGCCCCCAAATGGAATATTTCCATTGGTAGTATCTCTTAACCGCAGTACCACGTCAGCATTTTTTAATAATCACCTTCGATCATTCTCGTCTCCGTTTGTTTGCATTTCTACCCCGAGAAGCACTTTGAATCTGCAAAATCGATTTTCCGCCGGAAAATGCGATCGGAGCTCGGAAACTGGTAATCCATCTCTCATCACACTCTCTCAGATCACTAATGATTTCATCGAACTTCCTTAGATTCAACTCGATTACTCTCTCTCGTCGTGCATTAGAAACTTCTACGAATGTTCCTGTTTGTTTGCTGATAACATTGCTTAATCTCAACGTTTCGTGATGTCAATAAAAAAAAAAAAATCTCAACGTTTTGGATTCCACGCGCGTTAAGTAGTTTTCACTCAGTTATTGGCTTGTGCTAAGCTTTTATAGAGCTGATTCATCGTGTATCGTAACGGTCATCATCGATTTGAAGTTGAAATTCGAATCGCAGGTGTTTCCTAGAGTTCCTCGTTTCTAATGCTGCTCTTTGTTCTTTTCCTGTAGAGTAAAGTGCTTAATCTTAACGTTTCTTCTCCGATTCCATGTGCATTAAGTAGTTTTCACTCAGTTATTGGATTTGCTAAGCTTTTCTAGAGATGATTCATCGTGTATAGTAACGGCCATGATCGATTTGAAGTTGTAAAATAATGTGAAAGTGTGATTGTATTAAGGCTAACAGCCGAATATATATATATATATACAACGTATCTCTCCTAATACCATGTGAATATGGATAAATACAATATGTAAGTTATCATTATCTCTAACTTAGTCCTTATCTCTATAAGTTGTAATCGAGTTCTAACGCTGCGGTTTGTTCTTTTCTTGTAGAGTAACTTTGGCGCTATTCTCAGTGTTAACGATCGGAGCATGGGGAAGATGATTACAACGTTAGTAGTGTTATTATCATTGCTCTCATTACTCCCGTTTCCATCGGAATCAGCGGTTTCGAGTGTGGATCTAGGTTCAGAATGGGTGAAAGTCGCTGTTGTTAACCTAAAACGAGGACAGAGTCCAATCTCTGTAGCAATCAACGAGATGTCAAAGAGGAAATCTCCATCTTTAGTAGCGTTTCACTCTGGTGATAGGTTACTAGGCGAGGAAGCTGCAGGGATCACGGCTCGTTACCCGAATAAAGTTTACTCACAGCTTAGGGACATGGTGGGGAAGCCTTTCAAACACGTCAAGGATTTTATCGATTCTGTTTACTTACCGTTTGATATAGTGGAGGATTCTAGAGGTGCGGTTGGTGTTAAGATTGATGACGGTGCGACTGTTTACTCGGTGGAGGAGTTGTTGGCTATGATCTTGGGGTATGGATCAGATCTTGCTGAGTTTCATGCGAAGATTCCGGTTAAGGATATGGTTGTTTCGGTTCCGCCTTACTTTGGGCAGGCTGAGAGACGGGGTTTGATCCAGGCTTCTCAGTTGGCTGGGGTTAATGTTTTGTCGCTGGTTCATGAGCATTCCGGTGCAGCTTTGCAGTATGGGATTGATAAGGATTTCTCTAATGGGTCGAGGAATGTTGTATTTTATGATATGGGTTCGAGTAGTACTTATGCAGCTCTTGTTTATTACTCTGCTTATGATGAGAAGGAATTTGGCAAGAATGTTTCTGTCAACCAGTTTCAGGTTGGTAAATAATGCTATTGTTTTACATTGTATTTTGTGTCATAAGCGCTGCCTAGTTGTGGTAATTTTTTTAGTTTGGTGTCAGTTGTTTACTGGTTTTATATAATTATGTAAATGCAGGTCAAGGATGTTAGATGGGACTCGGGACTTGGAGGACAGAGTATGGAGATGCGCTTGGTAGAGTACTTTGCAGATGAGTTTAATAAACAGCTCGGTAATGGTGTTGATGTCAGGAAGTTCCCTAAAGCAATGGCTAAATTGAAAAAACAAGTCAAACGTACAAAGGAAATTTTGAGTGCAAACACTGCAGCTCCAATATCTGTTGAATCTCTTCATGATGATCGTGACTTCAGGTATAACTAAACTTTCTTCATTTTCCTAGGCACCTAACCTTGGATGAGAAGTGTTGAAATGATCTCACATGCTCGAGTTTGTATCTTGGTTGTTCTGATTTATTGTGAAATTTTAACTTTACATTTTCTTGCAGGAGCACGATTTCCCGTGAGAAGTTTGAGGAACTATGCAAAGATCTTTGGGAGAGATCTCTGACACCTTTGAAAGATGTGCTCAAGCATTCAGGTTTGAAGATTGATGATATATATGCAGTGGAGCTAATAGGAGGAGCTACTAGAGTCCCCAAACTACAGGTAAATATTCTTGTACCTGAAGCTAATCAATTTTACTTCTTCATCCAAAATTGTCCTTTATCTGATTTTTTATTCTTTCTCTTATATATTACAGAGCACGATCCAGGAATTTATTGGAAAGCAAGATTTAGACAAACATCTGGATGCTGATGAGGCTATTGTCCTTGGCTCAGCACTGCATGCTGCTAACTTGAGCGATGGAATCAAATTGAAACGTAGGCTAGGTATAGTTGATGGTTCCCCCTATGGTTTCTTAGTTGAGCTGGACGGCCCAAATGTAAAGAAAGATGAGAGCACAAAGCAACAACTCGTACCACGGATGAAAAAGCTACCGAGCAAGGTACTTCACTACATTCAAAATCTTTAGAAGCTTAGAAAATGTTTTCTCTGTCTTGTAATAATAATACTGTGTACCTGATTCTCTCACAGATGTTCAGATCCTTTGTCCTTGACAAAGATTTTGATGTGTCACTTGCTTATGAGTCCGGAGACATCCTACCCCCAGGAATTACCTCCCCTGTGTTTGCACAGTATTCTGTATCTGGCTTGGCGGATGCAACTGAGAAGTAAGAGCTTACAACTTGCTTTTCGTTTAAAGGAAACAATGTTGTTTCAGTAAATTTAACTTTTTGATCTGGACAGATATTCTTCCCGGAATCTATCAGCACCTATCAAAGCAAATTTGCATTTCTCTTTAAGTAGAAGTGGGATTCTCAGTCTAGATCGGGGAGATGCTGTCATTGAAATCACAGAATGGGTAGAAGTTCCTAAGAAGAACGTAACTGTTGATAATAACACAACCTCAACAACAGGCAATGCCTCTACTGGAGCTGCCTCTGATGAGAATTCAAAAGAAAACAAAGAGGAGTTACAAGCTGATGCTGAAAACAGCACTGATTCAAATACAACCGCAGAAGAACCAGCTGTAGTTGAACTGGGCACAGAAAAAAAGCTGAAGAAGCGAACATTCAGGGTTCCTCTGAAGGTGCGTATTCTGGCTTACTGTTTCCAAGATTTTCTTAATTCGTGTCAGTATCACTAACCAATTCTGTGTGAATACTTGATTTGTAGGTAGTTGAGAAAACTGTTGGACCTGGAGCACCTTTTACGAAAGAGTCCCTTGCTGAAGCCAAGATAAAATTAGAAGCCTTGGACAAGAAAGATAGGGAAAGAAGAAGAACGGCTGAGTTGAAAAACAACCTTGAATCTTACGTTTATGCTACCAAAGAGAAGGTACATATCACTTCTTTGGCTACTTCATTGTTTTTTATTGCTGAAGTCGTCGCTTTCCGTATACCTATTATGTTGTTTTAGTTAGCATTCTTCTCAAAACTCAAAGCTTTGGTTTTATTTTGGTCATTGTACAGCTAGAAACACCCGAATTTGAAAAAGTTTCCACCCAAGAAGAGCGCAAGGCGTTTGTTGAGAAGCTTGATGAGGCAAGCATCAATTTTCTTTTGAACAATATATATCATTGGGCTCCAACGATGAGGGTAAGCGTTTGACAGTGATGAGTGTCTTGAGTGCTTTCAGGTGCAAGATTGGCTTTACATGGACGGCGAAGATGCTAATGCCACAGAGTTTCAGGACCGTCTTGACTCACTAAAAGCCATTGGCAGTCCCATATCTTTACGGTTTGTTCTCTGCTCATACTTTGATCGAACCTGAGCCACCTGTAAACATTCTCACAAAATTTCTCACAAAAACATTTGCTACACATGTATCTGTACAGATCAGAAGAGCTAACAGCACGACCAGTAGCAGTTGAATACGCTCAAAAATACCTAGCCGAAGTGAAAGAGGTACATTTTGCAAGTTTTCTAATGATTAAGTAAGAAACAATCCGGCTGAGTTTCACCCACAATTGCAGATCATAAAAGAGTGGGAGACGAACAAAACTTGGCTTCCAAAAGAAAAAATCGACGAGGTTGTTTAGCTCACCCTTAAGTAAAAACACACACACGCACAGCTCTCTTTAGAAACATGTTGGTGAGCACTGATAAAACTTTTCTTCTACTACTTATTAAGGTGTCAAAGGAAGCAGAGAAAGTAAAAAGCTGGTTGGAGAAGAATGAAGCTGAGCAGAAAAAGTGAGTGTTGCTTCATTTTCTCTTTTATTTTTAATCTCTTCTAAAATTAGAGAGAGTTAACATGACAAAACTTTGTCACAGGACTGCTCTCTGGAGCAAGCCAGTGTTCACGTCCGATGAAGTGTACGCCAAAGTATTTACTCTGCAAGACAAGGTAGCACGAAAAGAGTTTTGATAGATAAATTAAAGTCGTAAAATGGGATTTTCATTTAATTTGGGTGATATTGAAAATGTAGGTGACTAAGGTTAATAGGATTCCAAAGCCAAAGCCAAAGATAGAGAAAGCAACCAAGAAGGAGAACACAACGAAGGAGGAACAATCAAATTCCTCCACCAATTCTTCTGAATCTGCCGAAGAAGAAGAAGAGCACGAGGAGCTTTGATTAACATATATTTATATTTAATAACAGACTTTATTTTTGTGTGTGTTCCAAGTGTCAAAAAATAGGAAGGATAGTAAAGCCAAGCTGAAATGAGCAAAAATAATTTTATATGTTTTCTTATCTTTTTCACATTGGAATAGGGATACTAATATCAAGTTTTGGTCTCTTTTTACATTTGAAACTTTAATATAGTGGAAATTCACATTCAACATCGTTATTCTATGCTTTGATGTTTTTATCATAAAATGTAAAAACCATAGACATACAGGACAAAGCTGATAATCCAATTAGGATTTCATTACGTTACGGTAATAGAGGTATCATCGACAAAGCAGCTCATCTTGCAAACGCTGAGAATAATGAAAATTTCAGGTTTATCAAAAGTTTTGATAAGTGAATTAACCTTTGCCTTTTATATATTAGTTAATTATTTATGTACGATTTCATTCATTAACACTTTTCCTCACACTCAAACATGAGCAATTGTGGGAACAACAAAGTAGTCCAATATATTAAACATCAATTGTTTTGGATTATTGTTGAGATGAGCAAAAAGGATTTTATTTCCTTTCTCATCTTATAATAAAAGGAATACCAATACCAAGTTTAGGTCTCATTTTACATTTGAAACATTAATATAATGGAATTTCATATTCAACGTCGTTATTCTATGCTTTTATGTCGATATTTGATCCCATCGGCGTAGGCGGCTACCCATCTGGTAAAATCCGGTGAATAAGCTTCCACTGATTTAACCACTTTTCTCGTGGTATCATCAGTAATGTCATCCACATTATCTTTCTTTACATCAAAAAGTGACATGTCACATAAGCACATGACTTCTCACCACTAAAGGCAATCACAATTTGAATCATATATATCCAGTGTTCAATGCACAATGGTACTAAACCGACAATAATCTCCACGGCTTCTTATCTCCTTCGTCTCGTCTTTATAGCCTCTTCAACGTCGACAAAGCTTTACAATAATTCCTTCTTTAATTTTTTCACATACATTTCTAATTATAAGAATGTGTATGACAAATATATTTAAGTTAACACTTACCGAGTGTAGGTTTGTATTTGTGGTATCAGCTTTTGAGTTTTTTTTGTTTTTTGTCAACAACTTTTGAGTTATCCTAACTAATATGCTTGTCTAACAGTCTATGACTAAGTAGCAAGTTGCAACTGATGCATTAATGCAATTCCCATTATATATACTAGTTTCTTTATGGTTAACATTTGTTTGTGGAGACAAAACAAAAAAAAATAGTTGGGGAAAGATTAGATACAAACAATAGAAATTAAAGAAGAGCGTCGGTGTGAAGGTGATGATTAAAAACGCGTGGGAGATAGAAGAATAGAAGAAGCAGAGAAAAGACACATACCATAATAAACACATTGAAATCAGGTGGAGGATGTCGTTTCAAGCTGTGTTGTACACTTGACACTACAGCTCACGTACACCCAATCAATTCATGTTCAGTTCAACCAAACAAATTCAATGCAATACCTTTTGAAAAACAAAATTGTGGGTCAACATCTTGTTTCTATATCCTTAGAATTAATATTTTTCTATATCCTTAGAATTAATATTTATAACTTTTCTTATAGAAAATCAGTTTTAATTATCTCTAGTTTAATACAGTGCATTGTTTGTTTACTTGTAACATCCAGACTGAATAAACTAACAATGGAACTAAGATATTTAACACACCAGTTAACTTGGTCTAACCATCTCTAGTTACTACAGTGCATTGTTAGTTTACTTGTAACATCCAAAATAAGATATTTAACACACCAGTTAACTTGATCTAACCATCTCTAGTTTAAAACAGTGCATTGTTGGTTTATTTGTAACATCCAAACTAAGATATCTAACACACCAGTTAACTTGATCTCACCATCTCTAGATAAACTCACAATGTTAACACAAAAGGAGAATGTCTCTAATAATTTAGGGACACACGTACATACATGTTAGAACTTGATCTGTTTAAGCATTAACTGTATGTTATACTCTTACGGTAGGTAAATCAGACACCTAATCCCAATTCAAAATTACCTTTCCTAAATTAGATTGGCATCTACCGAAATTTTCGGCTTGTTAGCTAGTCAATGATGAACTTATGAGAATAACTTTTCTTAGAGCTTTGGTCAATTGTAAAATCAATGTAATACTAAGAAAAACAAAAGAGAAATTGTAATTATAGTTTGGTATGTAAAGTGTGGTGGGACTTTCAAGTTTCAATCAATAATTTTCTGTTTATATTAATGCACCGCCATAATGTGATAGTGAAAACGACTTTGCACCAACCAAAATATTAATTTCCCCTCATGCATGATTTTGATCTTCCTTCGGCCTTTTAATTTGTACATCTTTTTCTCTTTAGGACACTGACTTCAATCACCTTACAAAAGCGACTCCATTGAACCTTGCGTTTCATACTTTCATGTTCTAATTATTATTCAATCCTTCAATTTTTAATAAAATAATAAGAATGCATTTTTGTACGTAGTTTTGATTCAACCAGTAGAGTATCTCAAACAAGTAAGAGAGTTTCCTTTTTGAGCTTGACACGAGCTATATTTGTATAAATACTGTAACAAAAGCAAAAAAATAATTGTTAAGTTGATTAATCTCACAACCTACATGAGTATTACCCTCATTATTATATTCTTTTTTAATTCAGTTGACTAAAGAAAAGAGAAACTATATAACCTATGATGGGCCAGACAACACCATCGCATAGCATTATTGGAGTCTGTTTAGTTTCATTAAATACACATAATTTGCAGGTTATCTACCAATCCCAAATCGACAAACGAACTATCTCGTCTGGAAACTGGACAAAGTAAATATAAAAGAAAAAAGGGACTATATGAAGATGATATAACCATGCACTGCCAAAATAACTTACGTTGAGAAAAATACTACTATCAAAGTATTAACCAAAAATCCCTGACCACAATACGTAACGTATGAGAAACGGATATCCATCAACTGATTCTAGCAGTCTCAATGCATAGCTATTATTCTTTTAGAAGTTTTTAAAAGAGAATAGTACTTTGTGAAAGCAAAGTAATTATTTCCACTAACATCTAAACATCGATTTTTTATATAACCTATTGATTGATCACGTCAGTCTCAGAAAAACATATATTTAACGATATAGAGTAGATTAACTAACACTTTATTTGATTCGAGTTTGTACTATTGTCCGACTAATGTCAAGATGGCTCATCATTTATTATCGGATTACCACAGAAACTGTTTAGACCAAAGTCCAACTTACATTGGATATAATTTTGTTTCAAACAAAACTCACACCGGAAATATTATAGCAGTCTCAGGCCTCGTCAACCACTTGACTACAGACATGCGGGCAAAAAATCAACATAAAAAAAACAAAAAGATTAAGAAATCAAACAACGAAATCATGACGGTTAACAGAAAAAAAAAATCATGAGCACCTTGAAAATCACGTACAGAAAAGAGAAAACCTTTTAGATATTGTCTTATTAGATTAAGTAAAAATGAATGGATGTGCATGAGTGATTTTAAACTAAAAATAATCTAAGTTTGAAAAATTTGTCGATATGATTATCCTAAAATAAATTTTCATTATAAGTACTCTTCGATAAGATGATATATATATATATATATATATATATGCCCATAAGTTTTAGTTGCTTCATCTTAGCAAAAAAAAAGGTTTTAATTGCTGCAGCTACATTGTTGTTTATATACACGGTCGAGATTTTGGAGGTTATAGATGATTTTTTAAAAATTTCAACTAAAATATTTTTATAACTAATTTGGGGACTAAAAGAAAAATTTGAGAACTTATATACATATAATTTTTGTCAAAATTTATGGAGATCTAAAACGAATGTTTCAACAGACATGACCTAGAACCGGCCATGTTTATATACCTCTCAATCTTTTTTACAAATTTCACATCATGCAATATTATCCCATATACTTTCCATGTGGAAGTCTTTGCATACTGATGTGATGTTTAACTAATGATAAATAATTGTTTATAGTTTAAAAAAATAATTATTTATGATAAAATATCCATATCAATCGCAATCCGTAACAGGTAAATTGTGCATGTATAATTATATTTTATATGTTAACATCAAACTCCACTATAACCAAAAACCACCTTGATCGTTAATTAAAAATTATAACCCATGAAGTAAAACCCAAAATAAAAATTTCTATTGGAGATGAAACAAAACCTATTGAAACTTCATATACTTATCTAAATTAACTAAAATCTACTTAACTAAATACTTTAGTTAACTACATAAATGTATATTGAGAAAACTAGAATATTAAATTATAGTTTTACTTTTTGTAATTATTTTTTGTGGCCAAATTAGGCCGAACTTGAATTAGCATCAAACCAAGTTATTAAATAAATAATATAAATATTGCTTTCCAATAAAAAAAAATTTATATTAAAATACCTTAAATTTGATATCCAATCTTACTTCCATATAAAAAATAAATTTTTACTGGAGGTGAATGGGCTTATGGTAATTTCAAATTTGCCCCAACCCATTCATTTTTATAAAAGATTTGGTGTCAGAAATATTATCAAAATCAAATATATGAAAGATTGGAACTCTTCTTTATGATGAGTTATGGGGTTAGGTTATAAGATTTTTATAATTAAATGGAAATAAATAGAATTGTTCGTTAAATTGTGACTATCATTTTATAGAATATCTATAATTGGTATGCTTATTTTTCATAATATGTTTTATGTAATTAAAATAATAATAATATTTGAAGAAAGATAAAATAAAATATAATAAGCACAAGATCCACATCTTGAAATAAAACTTGCCTTGTCAGAGCTGTTCTATTTGACTCGTAAGTGTATAGCCATATCTTATCTCTCCCTCTATATATATACATCAACCCTGGAACGTGTCAGTGTGTGCATCTGATCAAATATACAAGATATTGTCTTCACATAGACAAAAACAATAAACAAATAGATTCTACACAGTGAGCAAGTGATCAAATATCTCACAAGACAGAGATCTAATCCAAATGGATCAGGTGCGCACGTTAAACTCGATTCCATATGGACTACAAGAAGTAGCAGAGGTCGAAGAAATCGAGGAAGACAACGATAACGAGAGCATGACTTTGTCTTCGGTGCCTGAAAATGAGACGTCGGAGTGTTCTTCGTCTCCGGAGACGTATCCACCGCTCCCTCCTCGGCCTAAAACTCCAAGAGAGCCGATGGAGTTTCTATGTAGGTCATGGAGCAGTTCTACGTCTGAGATAACTTTAGCTTTGTCCTCTCAGAAATCTAGTAAACAACTCAACAAAACCCATAAACTTTCTGAGTTGGTCGGCGTCACTTCGCCGGCTCCGGCTCCGGTACCACCGCTGCAACTCGTAAGCCGTCCCTTGCTTTAATCTTCATTAAGAAAGTATGGTTACGTCTGTATTCATTAAGAAATTAATTATGATACTGATTACTGTTAAAAATTAAATACTCTTGGACGGAAGCAAATGAAGTATCTTTACAAAAAAAAAGTTATTTTTAAATCAACTACACATTTATTTAAATTAGAAAAAAAAACACTTCCTCATTAAATATTGTAATTAGTTTTCACGTTTGGGTTGACGAAAAACACTCACGTTTGTAAACGTTTTATTATTCTAATAAATAAATGAATTGCATAGAGGAATTTTAGTAGAAAATATCATAAAATACGAGAACTATAAGAAGTAAAACATTATTTTCCAATTGTAGAAAAAACATTATTTTCAAGATCTACGTTTAACGTCCACATTTTTAGTTTAAAATGATTTCATTAATAATATGTGTTTTTTTCAAAAAAGAAATAATATATGTGATACGAAACTGCTTATTCTAAAAATAAAAAGAATATGCTAGTTATCTTCTGGGCCATATTACATTATAGGGCCGAAATCATATAAGTCTCCAATTCTATTAAAAGCCCATGAGATTTAAATTGTATCTTCGACAGGCGGAAAAAACGGCGAGCGTGTTTCACGCGCGGCGAACAAGTGCCATCGGAAAATGGTTCCACCACCGAGATTTTGTAGGCGGGAAGATTACCGGCATAAGTAAGCGAGATAAATCTCGTTATGAGAACGCGCATCTTCACACCGCCGTCTCCATCGCGTCTCTCGCGACGGCCATCGCCGCCGTGACAGCTTCGGGAAACCAAGACGGCGCCTTCATGGATTCAAAAATGAGCTCAGCGCTGGCCTCTGCATCTGAGCTGTTAGCTTCTCACTGCGTCGAATTGGCTGAGCTCTCCGGCGCCGGTCACGATCGCGTCGTCTCTGCTGTTCGATCCGCCGTGGATGTTCGTGGACCCGGAGATTTGCTGACTCTAACAGCTGCAGCCGCAACAGGTATATTCTCTGGTTCATTCTGACATCGTTGTCGGAAATTTGGAAGCGACAACTTCTAATGCACTTTGAGTGATTGCAGTTTGGTTTTTGGTAATAATATATTTATGTTTCTGTTTTTTTTTGGGTGAATGTAGCATTGAGAGGAGAAGCAGCTCTAAGGACAAGACTACCAAAGGAAGCTAAGAACAGTGCAGCTATAAGCCCTTGTGAAAGAGCACTACCAGAGACTCATGATTGCTCTTCTGAGCTGGATTCCTCCAGCACAACCACTGAGGAGCAGACATCTTCACAGGGAGTTGAAGAATCAGATTTGGCCTGTAATGGAGAGCTAATGCAGTGCACACAAAATGGTAAGAGATTCTGTTGTTCTTCGATTTTTGTATGCAAATAACTTACCATGACACTGATGAATTGCCTCATGGACTTTCTTCCAGGAGTTTTGAGGTGGAAGCATATGAAAGTATACATCAACAAGAAATCACAGGTTATAATACTCAATGGACGCAAAAAAAAAAAAGGTTCTATAATTATCAGATTACTTGACATTTGGGTCGCTTTCTTTTTGCAGGTTGTGGTAGAAATCAAAAGCAAACACGTTAGAGGAGCCTTCTCCATGAAAAGCAAAGGTAGTTATCACCTTCAAGTAAATCTTGGGACTTTGTTAACTAATGCTTACAGTAAAAATCCAATGGTTGCAGGTATTGTGAATGATGTATGCGAGACAGTCTCGGGCCTGCAAAATGTAAAAGAAGAAGAAAACACAGAAGAAAAAGAGCTCTATTTCGGAATAAGCACAGGGAAAGGTCTAACGAAATTCAAGTGCAAGAGCAAGGCTGATAAGCAGACATGGGTGGATAACATCCGGAATCTTCTTCATCGAGTAACTGCTATTGAGGCTATCAAAACTTCTCTTCAAACTACAAACATTGGCGATAGTACATAAGTTATATCTTGTGTTAATCGTTATTGAGTATGTGTAGTGTTCTTTTTTTTCATCTTCTCTTGTTTTAATTTCAGTTGTAAACAATTTTTTTTTTGAAATAATGAAGATGATTATAATAAGGCCTCACCGGAGGAGTGTTCCAGGTGGACTGGGACAGCTTTTTCCTCGATGACAATCCCAGTGAGTTTCTTCTGCCTCTCTGACCAATCGTCTATAGTCTCCACTTAATACTCGAGAAAACTCACAACCATGGTTTATACAATGCAACAAAACAGTAGTAAGTAGTCATCAGAAATTGCAGGGACTAAAATAAAAGTAATACATTAACACATTGTTTTCAACTTGGTCCAAAAGCAGTAAAGAGAGATTACCAAGTTTAGATATTACCTCTTAGCTTTCTTGTTGGTATCAACCTTCAACACCAGGGACTTTGTGCTTTTGCTTCTTCTGCTCTGAGTTTTCTTTGGCTGAGCCTCTTCGATGTCTTTAAGCTTGAAGTAATGAGGAGCTATTTCAACAAGCCACTCAGGCTTCATCTCGGTTACATGCCTCATATACTCCTTGGTAGTAAGCACTAGTTCATGATACACCAACCACTTCTTAGGTGGCGCCCCAAATAAGCCAGAGTTAGGATGTACATAAACCGTCTGAGGTTCTCTCACTCTTTTGTATGATCCATCCTTCTGCAACTTAGCAGAATGAGGAAAGAATCCAGCCACGATCGCCTTCTTAACCGCGTCAAGATCATCAGGGTTTGAAGTAAGTTCTACTCCAATCTTCTTTAAAAGTCCAGCTAGCTGTTCACGTATATCTCTAGCTCTTCTCATACTCTTGCTTTGGATGTAGTTCTCGTAGCACCATTGACTTGAGTAGTCCATTTCCTTCCACGTGTTGTACACTCTTAACAAGGCAATGTGATCACCGGCCTTCTCTGTGTAGAAATTCATCCGAGCATTGTCAGCAAGATACTGTTGGTTCTTACTAGGACGGTAAAAGATGGAGCTCCCTGTAGACAACATGGCGGCTATAGTGATTATCTCAACCGAGCACTTGTACTTCTCCGAGCCAACAATCATCTTTGATAGCATTGGATCAACAGGAAACTCAACCATCCTTTCACCCAGCTTAGTAATCTCACTTTTTGCATCCAAAGCACCAAGAGCATAGAGCAATTCCAAAGCCTTAACTAGAGAGTTGTCAGATGGAGGATCCATGAAGTCGAAGTGGTACACATCATTGATGCCAAGACTCTTCAAAGTAAGTACAACACTTGCAAGGTTTGCTCTTTTCACTTCAGGTACCGTTGTGGCCTCCAAGTCCTTCACGTTGTACAGCCTGAAACATTTCCCCGGACCGGTTCTTCCAGACCGACCAGCTCGTTGCTCTGCGGAAGCCTTGGAGATAGGAGTTTCAAGAAGTGACTCCATTCCGGTTTTTGGATCGTAAGAGTTGATCTTGCAGTACCCTGGATCAACCACGTACCTAATCCCATCAATGGTTAACGATGTTTCCGCAATATTAGTAGCCAGGACAACTTTCCGTGTCCCTTTAGCAGCTGGTTCAAACACTTTCGCTTGTAGTTCTGTCGGGAGGTTTGAGTAGATAGGACAGATAATGATCTCAGAGCTCTTTGAACCCAAATCTTTCATCCTTTGCTTCAACTTCGTTTCCGCTGTTTCAATCTCTTCTTGTCCGGTAAGGAAAACCAAAACGTCTCCAAGTGGCTCAGTCTGATGAATCTGAAACACAGTGCGTATCGCTGTCTCCAAGCGGTCAGGTTCAGGACATTTCTGAAATAGCTTCTCAACTGGATATCTTCTTCCCGGGATCGGGTAGATCATAGCCGAATCAAAATATTCAGAAAACTTCTTAGCTTCAAGCGTTGCACTAGAGATGATCAGCCTCAGATCAGGCCTAGCCTTTGCTAAATCCTTCACTAATCCAAAGAGAATATCAGTGGACAAGGTTCTCTCATGCGCCTCATCAACCATGATGACACTATAGCTACCGAGTGTCGGTTCAATGAGAAGCTCTCTCAACAGCATCCCATCAGTCATGTACTTAATAACCGTCTTCTCTGAAGTACAGTCTTCGAATCTAATGGAGTATCCAACCTCATGTCCGAGCTTTACACCCAACTCTTGAGCCACTCTGGAAGCAACGCTCATTGCAGCAACTCTCCGTGGCTGAGTACAACCGATCTTTCCACGCTTAGTGTAACCAGCTTCTTGAAGATACTGCGGTATCTGCGTTGTCTTCCCCGACCCTGTCTCCCCAACAATCACAAGAATCTGATTCTCTTCAATGTGTTTCAGCAACTCATCTCTGTACGCATAAATAGGAAGCATCTTCCTATCTTCCTTACCCCTTTCCGCAACTGTTCTCGACTCGTCTTTCTCAGCTTCCACCTCATCACATGTCTCAACTAACCTTGCCACCTCATCAAACACAAACTCATACCCATCGTAAACTCCCTTCTTGTTCTTAGAACCAAACCTCAACGTCGCCTTCTGAGCCTGATGATCCTCCCAAGCTTCTCTCTCCGTCTTCCCTCTCTCCCTCGTCATCTCACCATCACCATACCGTTCCTTCCCCACACCAAACCTCTTCCTCTGATCAACACCACCTTCTCTATCATACGCATCTGGAATCTTATAACAACCAACATCATCCCACGTCGTGTTCAACAGCTTATACAATTCCTTCTTGTACCTAAACTCAACTTCTTCCTTCTCTGTTAACTTCACACCTTCGAAACGCGAAAGCTCGAACTCCACCTGTTCCTTAAACTCCTCCACCTTCTTACTCTCCCTCCTCTTCAGATACTCTCGTCTCGCTTCTTCTCTTAACCTCGCTATCTCGTAATTCCCTAAAACCTTTCCCTCTTCTTCTTCTTTCTCCTCTGATTCTTCTCTTCTCCTCTTCCTAAAGCTTTTCTTTGGGATATTCAATTTGAATTTCACAGTGACGGAACCGAGAGATGGCTTTTCATCCGATGCTACAGTTTCTTCTACGTCTAGATCCATATCGACAATCGATGATGATCGTACCTGAACTTTCGAATGCATCTCGAAGGTCTTCTTCATCTCCAAATCGTTGATCTCGACGGAGAAAACGGAAAGCGGATTGGAATTGTAAGGGAGATTGTGAAATCGCAAACCCTAATTTCGTATGGTTGCCTCCGAGTTGTGTGTTTAGAGTTGTTAACCGTGAAGACCGGAGCCTCACCTCTATTTATAGTTCTCTTACGGACGCGAATTTCCTTTTTTTCTTCTGGCCCGTTTTTTCCTTTTGTTTATGGGTTTTAAAGGATGAGAAAAGTCTAAGTATACGTGATAAACAAGAAAAACACGTGTTTTTTTTTTTAATTTACTTTCATTGCTTTTAGAACGTGAAAGAATACAGATATTTATCCTATATATTTAGAGTGTGGCTGGATGTATTTGAATTTAACTTTTCCAAGCCAATCAGGTAGGGGTGGGACAGATCAGATATCCGAATTTGAGATATCCGGATCCTGGTTCAACGAATCCATAAAATTTCTATCAAGATTTGGATTTGGACCCTCCAGATATCTAGGGTCCGGATATCCGTACTAAAACTCGAATACCCACGGATATCCGTATATATTTTTTTATATAAAAAAGCAAAATTAAATTAAAATTTGAAATTAAGTATTTATTTATTCTATTAAAAATTATTATTTTGCAAAAAGTTAAAATAAAATAATATAATTTTATAATAAAATTGAGTTATTGTTATTTTAAATAAAAATATATAATATATCTATATAAGTATAATTATATTTTAAATATTTTAAAAATATTTAGTGGACTCGAATCTAGATCCGGGTATTCGGACTAAAAATTTCACTATTCGGATCCGGATTCGCCGGATCCGTAAAATCACTATTAAGATCAGGACCCTTCGGATATCCGTTTTTTCGGAGTGGTCTTAGATCGGATAGCGGATATTAAATCTCAGCCCTACAATAAGGTGATATAATAATGTTTTCAGCCTATTTACTCCAAAAGTGAAGAAAAACTAATAAAAGCAAATAAGTTTATCCCCAAGAGCATGTTTATTTGGGGTCCTTAGTGGGGTTCTTTGTGCGTGGGCCCCCACAAAATTCTTAAGGATCGGTTACAAAAACTACTAATTAAGAATCGATTTTAATGAATTTTTTACACCGTTCACTGGTCTCACTGACACGTGACGGTCCGCGATTGGTTTACTTCTTAATTTTTTTTAAGACAAAAAAATCTAAGAAATCCATGGTCTAAATACTGAAAAGTTTTACTCCAATTTACTTTAAATTATCTTTTATTTCCACCTCATTTTTCCACCAATTTTCACCATGAGTAACAAATCACATTCTCCATGACTTTTTCCTCCAATCTAAACACTGAAAAGTCCAATTTACTTTAAATTTTCTTTTATTTCCACCTCATTATTCCACCAATTTTCTCCATGAGTGACAAATCACATTCTTAATTTCAATTCAAGTAAGACCAACCTAGAATTTCATTTATATTTCTAGGTAAACTTTAATAAAACTATAGAACCAATTTTCATTTTAATTATTGTTTGATTTGTTTTTGACTTCTATTTTAATGATTTTCTTAGCTAACCTAATGTTTAATATTTATTTTTTATTTAAAACGTCGTATGGGAATGCTAAACTTGATCAGTAAAATAAATAAGCTCATTTTTAAAACCAAATTAACGTTAAGTACAATCAAAGATAAATTTTACTTGGAGCAACCAAGTGGTAAACAAAAATAGTTTATATTTGAAGAATTCATATAAATCATAATCTCATATGATCACCTTTCAGTAAATATTCCTCAAATCATTCATATCAAGTCAACAATATAGAATGTACTCAGGATGAGACATGGTCAAACCAGAAATGAAGTTTTTAAGTTATAGTTGAAGAAAAGATACAGCACGGAGAAGATAAGCGAATAAGGTAGTTGGGACAGAGAAGAAAGCAGAATGGTCACTCTCCTCCAAGATATACAACTGAGAAGGTGGCCACTTTTCCACCAAACGATCTTGACGTAGAGGATCAAATAGGTTATCCTTAGCAGTCTTGATGTAAACTCTAGGAACTTTCTCAGCTTCAGGGTTTGGAGCCAGCTTATCAACACCTCCCAAAGCCCTAACTGGAGCTGGTCGCAACAACTTAGATGCCAAACTTACATCCTACCAACAAGGCGACAAGCATATATAAGTATAGATCAACCCATTATAACAATACTAGTAATAATACATGACTGCGAAGTAACCTCAAGAGGGCTTTGGCTATAGTAATAATGACGTCTAAACTCCTCCTTCATTAATACGCCAGTGGGTGGCTTATCAGCGCCTTCACCGTATGTGAACTCCCACATGTCTTCTTCTCCTACAGTCATCTTTATAAAATATTCACAAGAATTTATTACCAATATATCTTAATAAAAGTATGTCAATATTAGAACCAATTAGCAGTGAGTGTAAATGTCTCTAATACATTAGTTTAGATTGTAACAAAAACAAAACAGAGATATAGATTCGGGAAAAAAGCCACTCACGACTGAGTCATGAGGAGAAGAGGTGGATCCGGGTTGAACCATGTCAGCCGCGAGGTAAACGACCATGGAGATTTTGTCGGTGAACTTGCAGAGAGCTTCAGTGACACTTCCTCCAGCGGCGCTATGTCCCACGAGTATGACCTTGTGGTGAGGAGGGAGATCAGACAGGAGAGAGAAGAGAGGTCGGTTATAGTGGTCGAAGTCGAAGACGGTGTTAGAGTCAGTGAGGTTGATGCCTGCTCCGGTGAGGTCGACAGAGGTGGCTTTGAATCCGGCGGCCTCAAGAAGAGTGGTGAGTTTATACCAACACCAAGCACCGTGGCTGGCGCCATGAACAAATACAAAGTGAACTATGGAGTCGTCACCAGCGCCTCCTCCTCCTCCTCCCATCGCACTCGTGTCTCTCTCTGAACTATACGTTTAAATTTAACTCTGATCCACTTTGTAGATAACGGTTACAAGCTAGTGTATATAGAAAAAATATGGCCAAATATACACACACCAAAACAAAACAGAAGAAGACGTGGACCTTGTTGCATCTTGCACCCCAAATTTTCTGGAGAAGGATAAAATAAATTGTTTTTTTTTTTGACAACGACAAAATAAATTGTTATAATCTAAAGAAACTGATTAAATATAAATATAGCTGTCGATTACACATGTTTGCTAAGATTTTTTGAAAAAGTTCTCATAAATGATTACAATTTACAGTATCAAATTTATCTACTATTTAGAAGTCATATTGAACCATATCATTAATTATTTAATTTGACATCTTCTCTATTAAAAGAGAAGTATCAAATTTATCTACGATTTAAAAGTCATATTAAACCATGGCATTAATTATTTAATTTGACATATTTGATTGTTATATTAACCAGTCAAATATATACTATTTTCAAAATATTTTAATAACTAATAAAGATATTAATAATAAATAAATTTAAATATAACAAAATCTGTTGAAAAAAATCTAACAAGATCTTACCAAACAAGATCTTACCAAAACAATTAAATATTTTTTTTATTTCGTTATTAGATATAATTATAATTAAAACTAAAATATAAATCATATTTTAAAAAATTTAGTTATATATTTATAAAATAAAAATATACCCGCACGGATGTGCGGGTTAAACTCTAGTTAAATGTAATTTAGATGTGAAATATAGTTTTGGCTAAGATTCAAGAGTACTTGAAAAAGACCTCATAATCTGTTATAATTTACAGAAATTAATCAAAATTGATTTAGCTATCTATATTCTTTGACTAATAAGATTCCAAATTTCTTTGAAATTCTTCTTCTGTTACATATTAAGTGCCATCTTAATATATTTTGGGAGAATTTCAATTATACCAATTTTGTGGTACCACTTTTCATATTTACCATCAACAAAAGAACATTTTAAAAAATACACATTTTATTAAAGGATAAAAGACTCTTATATCTTTGTTCTTTATATATATACATAAAATAAATATTAAATAAAATATTAACTCTAAACCCTAAAACATCAATTCTAAACTCTAGACCCTAAAAAGTAAACCCTAAACCCTAAAAATCAACCCTAAACCCTAAAATATCAATTCTAAACCTTAAACCCTAAACTCTAAACCCTAAAAAGTAAACCCTAAACCCTAAAAAATCAACACTAAACCCTCAACTGTCAATCCTAAACTCAAAACCCTAAACCCTAAATTCTAATAGTATTTTGACTATTAAAATTTTAATAGTAAAGTTGGTTAGTGTAAAGTTGAAAAGTGGTATCTTGAAAGTGTTATTTCTGGCAATTTCCCATATATTTTTTTCTTGTTACAAAAAAATGTTATTTTAATATTTCAATGCAATTTTCAATTTAATATTAATACAAATGTATTGATTTTATAAATAAATATATTTATCTCAAATATTATTAATTGAATATATGTAATTAATAAGAAATTAAATGCATTTTAATTTTTTTTTTAATCCATGTGAAAAATGTAAAGTAACATTTTTTATGAAAATAGAAAAAATAATTAAATATAAATTTAGATGTTGATGATCGCTTGTAAAATACGTGGCTGTTAAGATATATTGGGCCGTGAAGCAAAGGCCCATTATAAGCAACGAGATGAATCGGGGAAAAAAAGAAAGACTCACCTGACGATTCTCACCTCACTGGAGATAAGTCTCTAGATCTCTCTTCCTTCTCTTCTACATCGAAGTTTCGTTTGTCAGATCTTCTTCTCCGACGTTATAATGCCGGTAATTCTCGTTCTCAGTTATCTAATTGTCGCTTTATTTTCTCTTTTTTTTTTCGTTTCCCCGCCACCTTTTTTTGTTGTTGCTGATTCGGACTTGTGTTCCCGCGGATCTGTTAGTTTAAGACGGTGATGGAAGTGGAGCCTCCGAGTCTGATACGTTACTTGATCGGATCGGCGGTGATGATGATCGGCGTCGTTTTACCAGTTGGTTACATGATGTTCCGCAACAAGCGCGTCCCTTCCTCGTCTTCTTACTCTAAACAGACGTAGGTCTGCTTTTTCTTTCACTCTCTGTGAATAAAACACTTACACAGCTTTGAGTTTCTTAGGGATAGTTTTAAATCGCAATAAGAACCATTTAGTTTGTTACAGAAAAAAAGAAAAAGAAAAAAGGAGATCAATTAGTTTAGCCATGTCAATGCCTTTGTAGAGAATGAAAGCTTTAGTTTATTATTGTGTTTGGATGGAGTTCAGGTGGGGAATCCATGGTTGATAGATGATCAAAATAAATTATAGTTGCTCCTCTCTTCGTTTAAAGGCTTTGTTTAGGCTATGAAAAGGAAGGTGTGATTCTTTTGTTAGTCAAGTCACTCTCTGGACTGTATCATCATCATCTTTGGTACTGATAGTTTGATGCTTATGTTTACAATTTTGCAGGAACAAAGTTTTGATATAGAGAGAAGAGAGGACGGGTTGAATCCAATTCGATTGACGACGTTTTACATGGGTTGATAAAGATGCTTGGATACAAGATTCATAAACCAAGCGAATACTTTTTCCGTTAATCTCCTCGTTTGTTTCTTGTTCAGCTATTCCAAGGTCTATTATGTAACAACAACAACCTCTTCTCTTCGATGGAAAGACAATAATATCAGTTCATTGTATTTTCTTTTTTTGCTTTTCAGTTTGATTGTTTGAAAAACAACTAGATATGGGATTCAATAGGGTAATGATTTGAGCAATTTCGAAACCTGTTAATGAGTAGCCTCAAGTAAAAATGAGCAACAACACTTTTCGAGATATAGATTTGTGAGTTGGTCAGCTCATGTTTGAGCATAATACGCAGAACATGTTATGAGTGCATAATGAAATGTACTCATTCCTCTTTCCACCTCCCCAATGCTTGTCCAACGCGAACTCTGTCTCCTTGTTTGACACAGAATCTGTAATCCGAGGAACTGCTTGAACCGTCTGGTGAGTTTCCGGTTGGTGCTTGAAAAACAAGCACCACGGTCGATCCCATGTTGAATACACCTACCTGCATCCACCATTTACCAAAGATATGAATAAAAGAGATTCATTACATTCGTTAATTCTGGAATTTGTATTGGTTATTACCTCCTTTCCTTTCTCCAGCTTTAAGCCAAGACCTTCTGGATCGTACACTCGCTCCTCTGGTGGCTCTGTAGGAAACAGCTTCTTCTTTGGCTTGTTTGTTCTTAGTTCGGGTTCAATGAAAAGCTGTGACAGCAAACGTCAGCAATGTCGTTAGCTCAGGGAGTTATGATTTGTAAATTCTCATCAAAACTTACCTCAATGGATCCAATGTTGGTCGCACCAACAGCAGCAAGTGCCATAAAACCTTGTTTCCATACCCCTTCAAGCACAACCTGCTCTCATTTAGATTAACAACTGATGATCAATGTCTGGAGATGAAAAGAAAAGCCTACACATAACAGAGAAAAAATTACCCTTTCATTTTCAACATAGAGATTTTTTATCGTTCTTGTAGCACGCTCGTTCACAGGAAACAGCCGCCCTGCAAAAATTATTGTTATACCAATAGATACAAAGGTCTAATCCAACATAGGCTGTCTTGTATAGACTTGAATGAGAGACTAGAGAGTAACCAAACCTGCAAAGTGTCGACGAACCAATGCATTCCAGTCAGTTGGAGAGTGTATCCGATGATAGTCCCCTGGTTTTAGGTATATCACACAATAATAGAGCCCCTTCATTGGACTGCAAAGAAAAGCACGATCATATAAGCTGCTGCAACGTTCTTGACACTACTAAAGTCACTGCTCAGATGTTTTAACGTTGATTTTTTTTTTTTAACTGACCTAGCTGAGATGCTTTCTCGTAATTTTGGAGATGCCAAAGAGACTCTCAACCAAGACTTATCACCTTTCTCTCCAACAGCTTCCTCTTCAGACACGTCCTTGCCTTGAGGTACCATGGGAAGCAGGGAGTTGGTTCCGAGAAGAGCTGGTACTGAGTAAGAATGTCCTTTGACTTGCTCGATCATCCCTCTGCTTTCTTTTAACTCCCCAAACCTTAGAATGGTGCCATCCACAGGACTAACCTGATTTTTTTTTTCTTGAAATCTTAGAAAGCAAAACAAAGGAAAGTTTGCATAACAGAAAGTAACAACGTTCTTGTTACCAGTTACCAGACAACGAGGATCGGGGTCGATAGGCCTGCAACCTTCTTTCAAGCTGCGAACAAAGAAGTCTCGTAGTGAAGTATATTCTTCAAGAGGTAAAGCTGCTTCTTCAAGATCTGTAAAATCACAGATAGATGAATCATTTTCTTTGTACAAATCTCAAACCAATATCGTCAAAGCAGCATCAAATGTATACAAGCATACTTGAATGGAAAGCCCGAGACCATGCTTTGTACACAAACGGCCGCATCCAGACAGGAATTTCCTGAGAAGAAAAAGACCAAACAAGTTTAAATCATGATCATTCATAACCAGAAGTGGTTCAAGAGATAAGAAACTCACCACGCTCGTCAAGGAACCCCATGCTCTTGAGATGGAACGCAGAGGCAGAATCCCAAGGAACGAGGCCTACAATAAAGAGAAGGTCCACGTCAAGAACTTAGAATAGTCAATTAAACCTTAAAAGAGAAAAGAGCAACAAAAACAAAAAGGGTTTGTACTTTAACATCTTGGTGGAACTCAAGTTCGATTCCCCTTTCCCGTTTCTCTTCCATCTGTCCATTCAAAACCAAATGCTATAAAAAAATCTATTGAGAGAGAACCAAACGAACTGTCTTTACTACCTTCTTGTCTTCATAGAGACGGCGACCATGAAGAGCTCCAAGCATTAGTATAGTAGCCACAGTTGCTCCGGGCAAGAGAAACGCATTGCCTACAATGACCATTTTCTCTATGTTAGATATTAAATTCGGCAAGGGAAAAAAATAATTAAAAGCTCAAAACTTTGACACAAGAAAATTCTCTAGCTTTTTGAGAAAGACAGAACCTTTTACAAGTGTTGTTGTCTGAAAAAAGCAAAAAAAGCAGAATCTAACTGAATTACCGTTTGAATCTCCGGTTCCAGCTCCTCCGTCTCCGCCGCCGAGAGAACTAAAGGTCCGGCGATTGGAACGGATATTGTTGATGATAGAGCTCAAGGTCCGGCGTTGACTATGGTGGAAGCGGCGTACATATGAATAGCGACAAAACATAAAAACATTCTGAGAAAATCGAGGTCTCATGGCGTTTTCTTCTTGGAGTTGCAGAGAAACCGCTTTAGCTCTGCTGGGTTTTAGGGTAAAACAAAGACACTTGTTCTAGACGATAATTAAAACGGCGACGTTTCTCCGCGCTTGCGAAACAAGTCAATCTTATCTTGATTGGGCCTATAATATTAAAGTATCTGGGCTTATCAAAACTCAAGTTTGTTGATCATCATCACTATGGGCAAAAAAACCGGAACCGAAATACCGAACCGAACATACCTGAAAATAACCGAACCGAAACCAAACCGAATTTATGAATTATTGAATTGGTTACAAAAGTTTTATACCCGAAGAACCGGAACCGAACATATACCGAACCGATAACCGAATAATACCCATATAGAACCGAATGAAAACTCCTTATACACTTACCTTATACATTTATATATCTATAGTTTATACTTTATACCCATATAGTCTTTCGCATGTTTTATTTTCAACAGTTTGGTGTTTGGTTGTTTAAAAACCTCGTGTGTTTTTTGGATGTTTTATTTTTACAAATTGGATTTTGGTTTTTTAATGAGGAAATCATTTGAATGTTATTTTGATGTTGGTTTTAATTCATCTATTTGCAAGTGTATTAAATTAATTTGGGTAATATGGTTACAAAAAGTAACCATTTAGAACCGAACCCGATTGGAACCGTTTTTTTCCGGTTCTAATATAGTTACCAAAATTCAGGAATCGAAAGAACCGATAACCGAAAGAACCGACCCGAATTGATCCAAGATTTTCACGGTTCCTTAATGGTTACCAAAATTCAAGAACCGAAATAACCGAACCGAACCGAACCGAAGACCGAACGCCCACCCCTAAATTCATCACATATGAAACAAGCGTTAATCGTGTTTTAATCGTAACTTACAAAAGTTTCCTCTCTGCCGTGATGAATTTTCGAAGTTGATTCCTAACCACCGCAGCAAACTAATCCGTCACACGATCTCGGCTCATCCCGCATAATCGCGATCGTCCTATCCAAGTGAGCTCTCCGCCACACGATCTCCTCTCAGAACCGTAGATCCAGTACGTATCGATCTTCTCTCAATATATCTACAGAAATCAATAGTACCTCAATTACTTCGGTTTTCACCTAATGTTTGGGAATCAACATTTCATTTATAAAACTCTAATTCGTAGAGTTCAAAAATCGAGTGGTTTGTGTGAAAAATGGAGAACGATGGGAAGAGGAGACTAGTGTTTGTGACGGTGGGGACAACGAGTTTCGACGCTCTCGTGAAAGCAGTGGTGAGTCAAAACGTTAAAGACGAGTTGCACAAGAGAGGATACACTCATCTTCTCATCCAAATGGGTCGAGGAACCTATTCTCCAACCAAGGTTCTTCTTCCCTCTTTGCTTTTGACTATATTTTAGAAGAATCTTTATTGTATCTGATGTCAGGCCGGTCCTAATGCCTTAGGCCATTTATTGAAAGATTTGATTTTTATATATCTTTAGGGTTCTAAAGAAAAAAAATTTGGGGGCATTTGTCTATGTAATTTTTTTGGGAATCTAAGGCAAATGTTTCGTTAGGCTTAGCTCAGGACCAGCCATAACTGATGTATATCTTCTGATTCAGTGTGATGGAGAGGATGGATCATTATCCGTTGACTACTTCACATTCTCCTCAAGTATCGCGGATTATATCCGATCTGCATCTCTTGTTATAAGTCACGCTGGTTAGTTAGTTAGTTTCTGCAATTAACAGAGAGGCCTGTTTTTTTTTATAATTATTGATTGTGGAAATGATGTCAGGGTCTGGGAGTATATTTGAGACGTTGAAGCTAGGGAAACCATTGATTGTTGTTGTTAACGAGGATCTGATGGATAATCATCAGTGTGAATTGGCTGAAGAGCTTGAAGAGAGGAAGCATTTGTATTGTGCTCGTCCTCTCACGCTTCATCAGACCTTGATGAAGATGGAGTTGGAGTCTCTGGTTAGGTATACTCCTGGGGATGGAACACCCGTTGCCAAAATCATTGACAGGTTTCTTGGTTTCCCTGATGATTAAACTGATACATAAAAAAAAAACAAGTGTTATTGAGAACAGATTCATCTGAATGTGTGCGCTAAACTGGTGTATGTTCTGAAATAGCAAAACCTTTTTGATTGACAAAATTGACTTTGTGTTGGTAGATTCATATCTTTGTAATAGCAAAAGATTTCTCTGATGTTTTAGAGAATTATGGATAGCTTCATATTCTACAATCCTCAGCTTTTAGCTAGTTTTTAAAACTGATTAAGGTCTTAACAATTAGTTTTGTAGACAAATATTGCCAGATTACACGAACGTTATTAAACCGAAGTTATACAATTATACGGAACCACTGAAAAAAAAACCTAGGGTTTCAAAAAAAAAGTTTTAAACGTATAAATTTCATATTTTTATATCTTGTTGCGAATTGTGATGATAAACAAAAACGTTTAGGTAAGATCTCTCTTCAGCAAGCAAATGTCTTTTAAACCCATAAAAAGAAATTGTATAGTCTCCAAAATTTTGCAAAAACAAGTGTCATAAAGCGAAAGATAAAAGAGGAACAACATGGAACCTAGAAGTTGATGATAGCAGTAATAAAGAAAAGCAGCAAAATGCAATTAACGGTAACGACGAAGGGAGAGAGAGTTGTTCTTCTTCCATGTAGCTCTGCGAGACGGGCGGTTCTTATGGTTGTTGTGACCCTTTCCACGCAGTCCTCTGTTCTTCTTTCCCTCCGAAGTAAGTCCTCTGAGCTCACGGTGTTTGTGCACCGGGTTACAGATCCAGTTGATTCTCGGGTCATTACGCACAGCGTTGTGTGCCGGGTCAACCAAGATGATCTCGTAGTACTTGTAGGTCGAATCCTAATTCAAAAAAATTGGTAAGTTGACATCACTAGACAAAATCGAAAAACTCATGGGAGACAATGAGAGATGTAATGTAATACCTCGTTGAGCCAGTAGGAGTTGACGACTCTGAGGCCACCCAGTTTCCTTCCAGCACGCTCCTCGGCAACAGAACGCTTGCTTCTCTGGAACTTGAGTTGGGTTACTCCCTGGTTTGTGGGCTTACCGTAGACAATACCCTTTGGCACTGGCCTCTTGCGTCCACCACGTCTCACACGGACACGGTACACCACAAAGCCCTGACACACATCAATATCAACAACTAGTTAAGTAACTTGAACTCCAAAGTAAGAAGACTGTTTTATGTACCAGAACAAACACTACATAATTCAAATAAATATAAATCCAGCAAGATAATAAGTAGTATAAAATTGTCGATTGTACATGGGATTTATCATTATAGACAATTCTTTAATAGAGAAACCACATAACTAGCAATGGTTTTATATCCTTCTACTAACAACGCAAAAACACGCACAAAATCAAGCAACTTAAACTGCATTATAAGCAGATAAAACAGCTATAGCAATTAAATTCTCAGTACCTACACATCAAAATCTCATTTTACTAATCTAAATAAACTTCTACACATATAGCAGAACTAAAATCAAGGTTAAGCATGAAAAAGACACCTGCTTGGCCTTGTAACCCAAACGACGAGCCTTGTCGGGACGAGTAGGCCTGACGAGACGGACAATGGAAGGTTGCTGTCTGTACTCCCAACACCTCACCCTCTGCACGAACCTCATGACATCAGACTGCTTCTTCCTCCATAGCTCAGAAACATACTTGTACGCACCTATAAGTTTCACCAAAATCATTAAGAATTAGTAAACATTTCGCAATAACAGATCCATATTAGCGACATCAAGGAGAGACGCTACATCGATCTAAGAAACGAGAAGAACGGATCTAAGACGAGAGATGAGAGTAAACGATTTACCCATTTTCGATGTTTCGCAGAGAGCCGCAATGAAGGTTTTGTCTCTAATATAAAGTGAAAGGGTTAGGGTTTTTAAATCCAGCGGAGCACTACATCAAAAGAAACTGGGCTAGGTCTTTAAATAAAAGGCCCATTAATAATAGCCTTGGAGTTTCATTTAAATCACTATATCACAATTGTGTGTTAGTTATGATAAATAACATATATCAATTGTTATAAATGAATTATTTTCTAACTTTGACGTCAAACAAACCGTCCCGTCACGGATCGCAGCGGACTCCATTTTTTGTAGGTTACAGCGGGTTTGTTTTGCACAGGCTGCAGTTTCTGAAAAGTCATCCAATCTCGTCCTGTCAATATACACAGTCCTTTACAAGGCGTCCCGCAGGCTGCACACCAATGTAGTCAATCATGGATGTTCTTAACATAGGAGACTATTCCAAGATGATTAAAGCTATTGCACCACATATCTAAACACACAAAATAAATTTATCATGAAGCAACTACTACTGAAACTCAAAAGAATTTGTTATATCATAATCAAATTTAAAGTGTATTTAAAAATGAGATAAGTTCTTGTAACAAATGCATGTATAAATTGAGTTTTTTGATATGATTATATATATAGAGTTATAAATTGTATTTATTTTTGTCACACCCAAAACATATTAACATAAAAATTAAAGAATTGCAAAAAATATATTTAATTATCTTATAATTGATAAGTTCATAATCAATGTTTTAGTTTGTTGAATCAAAAAATTAAATAAAACCAAATATCAAATTAAAACTGTCAATCCAAAATTAAATAAAAGATAAAATCAAATCAAAAGATCGTCAAAGTACGAATCGTCATAGCCGGAGCTGGAGTCGTCATTGTTAGAGCTTGAATCATCATCACCGAAAGTCGAATCCTCATCGTTGTAGCTCTTTACGTTTTTTTGAAGGAAGTCACATGAATCATCTTCTTCTCACTTCATTACTTATTTTTTCAGATAAAACAAAAAAAAATGAAGAAAAAATGCGGGTCCTTATAATCATGTGTGATCCGTTTCGATTCATCCTGCAAAAATCTATCCCGCAAGGTCTGCAAATTTATGGGCCTAGAAATCCTTGTTCCAATGTCGTTCTGCGAAAATCCTTTACAGACTAGATCCGCGGTCCAGGTCCATAATTATCATTTCTATAAAACTCTTTTCTTTAACACGCATTTTATGATGACTCTTTAACCGAATATTCAGATACTGATAGACATACCAACTTTTGGGTCAAATCGATTTCATATGGATTTAAACTATGTGTATTGGCTTTACCACTATATTAAGTTAGATAATTTTCAATCTAAAAGTAACTAAACAGTTACTCATATATCTTATATACTAGTTATGATTTTCTTTTTGTTTTCAATTTAAGACAACATAAAAAACTAATATGGTATCAAAGCTTCTTTTACCAAACAGAATGAACCCTAAAGATTATTATCGGTCTTAAAGTGGATTTTGTTTTGAGATGGACAAATAAAAACCATCATGTCGAAGGAAAGATCCAACATAGAACTTTAAAAGGAAAACATTAATATATATGTGACTTAGACCAGTTCACTAATCTCATTTAGCTTTAAGTTGTAAATCCATAAATAATGGATATAAGAAAAACATGACAATTTATAACAAAATTTCCGACATAAATCAATTCGTTGAGACTATTAGAAATTTCGACAGATGCCTGATTAATGCCCATCGTACGAAAAAATTCCAAAAAATCTCAGTGAAATTATACATTCGTTATGTATCCATTTTACAATATAAAAATTTCCAATAGAAACCCAACGAAATATATAATTGTTATTTAGCCGTTAAAAATTTCATATTCCCACAAAATTCTGATATATTTTTGTTTTTATAAGAAATTTATCTGCATTCATATATAAATACCAACTCTCCTTATTCAAACCAAAACAAAGAACAACAAAATAAAGAACATGTCTTCTTCTACTTATTTTCGTTTCCAGATGGATGAACCTTTTTATAAATGAGAGAGACAAACTTATGGTATAAGTGAGTTCACGGGGTTGTCACTACGTCAATAGAAACAATGATAATAGCATAATTTCAAATGTTATGCTTTATTTACTAGAAAGGTGTGAGTAATAAAATCATAACCGGATCTGAAACTTTGGGAACTTGAAACATTTTTTAATAATTTTAGAAATGTAGTAACCAAATCTCCTCATTCAAAACAAAACAAAGAACATGTCTTCTTCTACTTATTTTTGTTTCAAGATGGATGAACCTTTTTATAAATGAGTCAGACAAACTTATGGTATAAGTGAGTTCATGGGGTTGTCTCTATAAAAACAATGATAATAGCATAATTTCAAATGTTATGTTTTATTTACTAGAAAGGTATGAGTATTAAAATCATAACCGAATCTGAGATTTTGGAGATTTGAAACATTTTTGTAAGAATTTTGAAAATGTAGTAACCAAAGTCAAAATTTAGGAATTTATTCATATATTAAAAATTTATAACTTTTTGGAGGGTCAAGACGAAAGTTTCATTCAGTTGTGTCTAGATCCGATTAAGATTGTAGAAATTTAAAAATATCTATATTATTAAAACTGAAATATTTGTTGGTACTGTTTGGAAATAATGATAATAATAATAATAATAATAAAAAGAAATATGTTTGAAAACATGAATAACAGTGTCTTTTTAATATTTCATTTTATTTACATATTTAGTCATTGCATTTGTAATAAATTAGATATTTCCTTTTTGTATTTATTTTTATTTACAGATTATAGCACCACATCTAAAATCATTTAAATTAATTAATTGCAATTCTAAAACTAATGGTGTTATTAATAATATATGAATATCAATTATAATATAGTATATATTATATAAAACAAGTTTTAAATTTAGTATTACTTTATTTTATTTAATCAAATTAAAAAATCTGAGAGTTCAGTGTTCAATAAAATAAAATATTAGAAAGTTAAAAATAATTCACAGAAAATCAATGCAAAAATTATTTTATTATTTGATTTTAAAATAAATTAACAAATAAAAAGATTAATATATGATTCGTACAATTACATCACATTATGAAATTCTTAATATAATATTATGTAAAAATAAAAAAAAATATTATCAAACATCTATATTGTAAAATAGTATTGTTTATATGTAAATTAAAAATATAAAAAATATATATATATATATGATTTTTTTTATAAAATCAGCGAGTTATGAATTTATGTTGAACACAAATTAAATCAAATATCTGCGCAGAGACGGGGGACAACATCTAGTTCATATATTAATGGTTATGCCAGGATACATGATTTGATATACTAAGCGAACTTCATACTGTGGATATGTTAGACAAATTTAACATGGATGCAGTTTATGGTGTATGCATTGTTTAGATGGTTAATGATAAATATACAAAATATTACCAACTATCATGTTTAACAGGATTTCCTCAAGTATCACGTGCACATAAACTCTAAGTAACAACTATGACAAGTTAAACTAGACTTTTCTCTTTGACCAAAAAAAAAAACTAGACTTTTCTCCTTGTATTATCGTTTTTCTTGTCTTCCATAATAAAATGAAAACAAGAAAATTGGTTCAAATGTTACAATCATTTGTACATGTGTCAATTTCTTATTTTGTTTGTATATATAATCACGCCAATTGGTCCATTAATATTTTTGACTTTCTCAAATAAGCTGTCCGCTATATTAATTCGAGTGGTCAAAACTTGGTTTGTACTATATACCATTTGGTTATATATTTATTTTGTCTCATACTTTATTATTTTATCATATAATTTTGTAACCAAGCTCCTAACTGAACTTCCTGATATAATAATACTACAGAAAATAGGTCATATATTATTAGTACAGTTTGAAAAGTTTTTCTTTTCTTGTATGCTGCATATATTTCATAACTATTATACAACTAGTTACTATATATGTTTTTCTTTTGTTCACAAACCCAATTTTTTTAAAAGGTATTTTCACATGTGTAAATATTACTTTTTCACATATAGGTGGACAATAAAAACATATATATTAAACAAAACTTATATATTGCCAAAAGTATGCGTTTGTGGTCTAACAAAGGATAATGTTATAATGTCTTGATGAGAGCACATTCAATATCTTACAAGGTCTTTATACTTTTTTTCTTTTTAACAAAGTAAACCTAAAAATATGGAGGTTCTGGGTGTTTTATTGACGGAACAACACATTAGAGGTTAATACAACAATCTTTAGTAACTATCGCCTCATAGGTGGAAAAAACGCTTACGTTTAAATAACTCATGGGTTATTGTTTGCTTTGATCTAAGTTAGTCTCATTACTACATAAAAAGGTCCCGTCGATTCTGCATGGACTCATGCTATTGTAAATGAAGTTACAAGATTACGGAGTAGTTATCTTTCTCGTTTATGGTCGCCATGGTTTATGATATAGGGTTTTCCACAACTCTAAGGTTTCGTTCATCAATAGGATGGATTGTTGAAACTTGAAATAACCGGGTCTGGGATACGTGATTAAAGTTTTTTTTTGTTTTTTTTTTGACTGGTGCACAAAAAAAAGTTTTTGACTTGGTGTAAAAGCATCTTTGTTATACACTAACATCGCTTTATGTGGACAAGCTATTTTATTTTGTTATGAATTTAAAATTACGGTGCAGTTTATGAGATTCTACAGGTGGACTGGGAAATATCTCTACACAAACATATTTCATGGATCTCAAAATTCACTCAGAAATTGGATCTATGGTTTAAACTAATGTATCGAAGACATAATAACTAAAAAACTATTTATTGATGATTTTGGTATGATAAAAGTGTATATTATTGATCTTTGAACTTATACAGCTGTAGCTGTTTATATGAGGATCACGACGTGGTTTCAAATCACGTCGAGTATCTGCATTATCAAAATCATCTTTGCTGATCTAATCTTTTTTTACGTTTTTGGATTGACCTAATATGGACAGCATAAACTCTGTTCCGAGCGTGAGATGGACATTCGTTCTTCATGGACTCATTGTTCTCTTAACGGACTTTTGAGTTACTTGGCCAGATCTTTGGATCAGATTTGGAGTGGGGTGAAACCTATCTCTAAATGTACTTTTAGAATATGAATATGGTTGCTCAAGTTACAATTTGGTGAGTTACAAAAAAAAAGTTACAATTTGGTTAATTATGAACAGATGGGATGCTACACTCTCTCATACAAATTTGATACTTCTTGGAATAATTAGGTTTTTGTAATAGACTATCAGTGGAATAGAAGATATATTTAAAACTAAGGAATAAAAGATATATTTAAAATAAATAATCATTAAAGGCAATACAATATAAATAATTTTTTTTAAGAAAATATAATTTGAACTCTAATGAAATTTAGATAAAACCAAATTGAAAGAGTTACACAAAATAAAAAGAAACAAAACTACATATATATATGTGTGCTTTTTCCTAAAACGGAAAAGTTGAAATATAAAAAAATAATAATGTCAAAATATAAATGAATTTGAGAAAAAAATATTATATTTAAGATTAT
Source organism: Eruca vesicaria subsp. sativa (assembly GCA_932364175.1). NCBI lineage: Eukaryota > Viridiplantae > Streptophyta > Magnoliopsida > Brassicales > Brassicaceae > Eruca > Eruca vesicaria. The sequence goes on from CAKOAT010085154.1 coordinate 753,460, forward strand.
GATTGTTGAGCATAGCGCAGAAAAAAATATCTCTTTATTTAACAGCAATTATCGATTCAGTGGAATAACATTTTTCTCAGCCTCCCCGTCTATAAGTACATCAAGTGTAATGCTTAACATGGGAAAGAAAAAGGAGAGAAGCCACCAAAGTCCGTTTTCTTCTCTTCTCTTCATCCCTATTATCAAGTCTTAAAAATGGCTACTCACGATATCTCCTTCAGTTCTACGTTTGTTTGCAATGCTCTTCATCAAAACACTCATGATCAGCATTTTCTTTGTAACACCGTCTCCAGAGTCACGTCGGCTCAGGCTGTCACCGTCAGACGCCGCTCCGCCAACTATCGTCCGTCTCTATGGGATCATCAGTATCTTCTCTCGCTCGAGAATATATATGCGGTACTCTACATACAAAATCTAATAATATAAGTGCATTTTTCATTCAACATTAAAAAAAAAAAAGTGCATTTTTCAGTCAACATATTATATAATGAATATTGTAAATTGTTAGGTTTTATGAATGTCTAATTCATTATATTAGTCCTGAATTGATCAATAGGATATGATTTATTACTTTATGTCCACTTTCGTTTAATAAGTTGAGATTCCTAACATTAAAGAACTCTCTCTACGTATAGAAAGAAGTTGAATCAGTGGAGAAAGCTGAATTGTTGAAGGAAGAGGTGAGGAAGAGATTAGTTAAGGCCGAAAGTTCCATTACGCAACTAGAAATGATCGATTCTTTGCAAAGACTCGGAATATCGTATCATTATAAACACGAAATCCATGATATTTTGAAAAGAATTCACGACCACGAAATGGGGAGGGAGTCACAAGATCTCCATGCAACAGCACTTGGCTTTTTTCTCCTAAGGCAACATAGTTTTGATGTCTCGCAAGGTTATTACATACTACTTAAGTCATTGTAGTTTAATAGCATAACGGCCGGTTCGAAATTTTTGGGTTCTCTCGACAATTTTCGTCTTAGGCCATCTTTATTGCAGTAGTTTAAATAGATTTCTTAGGATATTTTGTATTTAAAAAAAAAAAAGAAAATGAAAAAAACTGAAGGGATGTATCTTAATTAAGCTCTAGAACGAACGTTCATTCTATCTCTCTCCGTTGCTTTTTCATGTTTTGTTTCTATCTCTCTCTCTGTTTCTCTTCTCTCTGGCCATTTAATATTCTTTTCATCATGGCCCACTTACGAGATCTATAAAGATTTTAGCAATAAACATGTTCTTAGTCTTTTTTTGTCAAAGATTTTCTGTTTTTTTTGAGTTTAATAGCAATAAAAACTTTTCAGGATAAGGAATTAGTATAAGTGTGTTTGAAAATATTTTATATGATATATATAAAACTAAGAGAAATTATACAAAATATATATACTTTAACTTTTATATAATAGTTAAAAAAAGTTTTACAATGTGGTCTTGGGGGGTGGTCGCACTCACCGACTCCTAACTCAGCGGGCCCTAATAACTTTTAGGTCCTGATTATTGTATTGCCAAACATGTGACTAATCAAGAGATCGTGTCAACACCAGGGTAGGGCTGAGTAGTTCAGTCTTTTGGTAAACAGTAAATAATGCATATGTATTTCATGTTACAGATGATTTTGACGTTTTCAAAAGTGAAAATGGAATATTAAGAAAGAATTTACCCATCAAAGATGTACTCTCTCTATACGAAGCTTCTTATTTTTCAATGGAGTCGGAGATTAAACTCAAGGAGGCTAGAAGTTTTGCAAAGGAGCGATTAACCGAGTTTGTCATGGAGACTAGCAAAACCATTGTGGGGACAAATGAAGCTTATATGTTAGAGATGGTGAAACGAGTACTAGAGAAGCCATACCATTGGAGTACAAGGAGATTAGAAGCAAGATGGTACATAGATGTGTACCGAAACAAGCATGACATGGATCCTCTCTTGTTAGAGTTCGCAGCACTTGATTTCAATATTTTACAAGCAAATCATCAAGAAGAGCTTAAATTAATTTCGAGGTAACTATCAAGTGATTATACATGTTTCATATCTCATAGGAAGATATATATAGTTTCATATGAGTTCACTGATTAGCTTCTTGTCACAAATTCATTGTAGCTGGTGGGACAGTACAGGATTTATGAAACAGCTTGATTTCGTTAGGGACCGAATCACAGAGAGTTATTTTTGGACAATTGGAATATTTTACGAGCCAGAGTTTAAATACATCCGCAAGATACTCACCAAATTATTCATGTTAATTGCTATCATGGATGACATCTACGATATCTATGGTACATTTGAGGAGCTGGAGATTTTCACAAATGTGGTCGAAAGGTAAGTAGATTCGATAATATTAGGGATGTTAATATGGGTAATTACCCATGGGTTTACCCAAACCCATTGAAAGTGGGTTGTGTTTTTACCCATCTAAAACTAATTGGGCTAAACATGGGTATAAAATTTTAAAACCCATATTAGATTGGGTAAATACAAGGGGGTAATAGATACCCATGGGTACCCATGGGTTTTAATATCTTTTCTTTTAATGTTTTAAATAAACCATAATTTTATTTTTTTCTATCCAAACTTAAAAAATGAATTTATCCGTCAGAACTGTAAAACGAGTTTTTTCGCCAAAATCGGAAAACTGACTTTTCCTGGAAAACCGCAAAAACGTGATTTCCCGTCAAAACCGGAAAACATGTTTTCCCACCAAAACCAGAAAAATGTGTTTTCCCGCTAAAACCGGAAAAAGTGTTTTCCCGCCAAAACGTGATTTCCCGTCAAAACGAGTTTTCCCGCCAAAACCGCAAAAACGTGTTTTCTCGCCAAAATCGAAAAACGTGTTTTCTCGCGAAAACGTGTTTTCCCGCCAAAATCGCAAAAACGTGTTTTCCCGCCAAAATCGAAAAACATGTTTTCCCGCCTAAACCGCAAAAACGTGTTTTCCCGCCAAAACCGCAAAAACGTGTTTTCCCGCCAAAACCGCAAAAACGTGTTTTCCCGCCAAAACCGCAAAAACGTGATTTCCCGTCAAAACCGCAAAAAGGTGTTTTCCCGTCAAAACCGCAAAAACGTGTTTTCTCGCCAAAATCGAAAAACGTGTTTTCCCGCGAAAACCGCAAAAACGTGTTTTCCCGCGAAAACCGCAAAAACGTGATTTTCCGTCAAAACCGCAAAACGTGATTTCTCGTCAAAACCCTAAAAACGTGTTTTTCCGCCAAAATTGCAAAAACGTGTTTTCTCGCCAAAATCGCAAAAACGTGTTTTCCCGCCAAAACCGCAAAAAACGTGATTTCACGTCAAAACCGCAAAAACGTATTTTCCCGCCAAAACGTGATTTCCCGTCAAAACGAGTTTTCCCGTCAAAACCGCAAAAACGTGTTTTCTCGCCAAAATCGAAAAACGTGTTTTCCCGCGAAAACCGCAAAAACGTGATTTTCCGTCAAAACCGCAAAACGTGATTTCTCGTCAAAACCGTAAAAACGTGTTTTTCCGCCAAAATTGCAAAAACGTGTTTTCTCGCCAAAATCGCAAAAACGTGTTTTCCCGCCAAAACCGCAAAAAAACGTGATTTCACGTCAAAACCGCAAAAACGTGATTTCCCGTCAAAACCGTAAAATGTGTTTTCCCGCCAAAACCGCAAAAAATGAATTTCCGGCCATACTGGAAAAACTAGTTTCTAGGAAACAAAAATCTGCATAATCTCTTTAGAACAAATAAAATAGTAACTTGGGTATCCATGGGTTAACCTATATCCAACTGGGTTCTTTTTTTGGGTTTTAAATTAATCTTGATGATTGTGGGTTTTCGTGGGTAGGATATAAACTGGGTTGGGTTATTTTACCCATTTTAACATCCCTAGATAATATAATAGACATATGCCAATATCATGATTCAAGAACACTTTAAAAAGTTTTACAATGAAGTTGACATTTTTTATTCATCTCGGCAGAATGTTCCAACTTTTTATTAGGTTCTATTCTGAAGATCTGTATTCATTTAATACTATTTTAAATGATTTATGATTAAATCATTTTAATTATTAGATTACTATATGTTAACTAACAGACAATAGCTGTAATTAAAACTACAAACGCAATACATATACATGGAACATGCATATAATAAAATTTGTTTCACATCTAAAATGTGCATCAACATATCACTGTTGTTTTATCCTAAAGAAGTACTAAAACCTAAGAAAATATTTGAAAAGATGTAGGGTAGAAAGATAGGACTATAATTTGGATTTTGTCTCCCATTATATCAATCGTATCCATATAATTATTTATTTTGTTTTTTACAGATGGGATGTGAACCTAGTCGAAAGACTTCCGGAATACATGAAAATGTGTTTTCTACTTCTATACAATGAGATCAATCAAATCGGTTACGATGTTCTCAGAGACAAAGGCCGTAACATCATCCCTCATCTGAAACAAGTTGTAAGTATTTATCAAAAAAGATTGTAATTTTTTTATATATTTAATTTATAAATCATTTAATTAGGTTGTGATTGGTAATTATAGGAGTGAAATGGAGTAAATATAAAAATGGAAATGAGAGAAAAGTGTAAAAGGTGGAAAAAGACAAAAAAAATAGTACTCAACTTAATATATTTGACCTTCAAATCCAAAAGTGAAGTTCAGAGTACCTTTTTATTTTATCAACAGTGTCTAAAGTAAAAGTAAGAGAATAACTTCTTATATGATCGGTAAATTTTCAGCTGAATTCAGATTTTCCTACAAAACATTTACTCTACCATGAGCCTTTCTCAAAGAAAAATACATTTACTCTACCATGTCAATACCGTTGCACCCTTAATAAAATTGATGTTATTTTGAAAACTTTATTTTGATTTTCCTAGTGGACTAATCTACTCAAAGCGTTCCTAACCGAGGCAAAGTGGTACAAGACAGGACACAAACCAAGTTTTAACGAATACATGCAAAATGGTTTTATCTCGAGTTCTGTCCCAACGATATTGCTCCACCTTTTCTCCATCCTCTGCGACCACATCTCCGACCAAAATCTAACTGATATCTCCAAGAACCAACACTCTATAGTCCGGAGCTCCGCCAATATTCTCCGTCTCGCCAATGATCTTGCCACCTCAGCGGTATGCATATTCCTTGTTAATTTCTCCTAACAAAAAATAAGTGATGTTTTATTCATGTTTGATTTAGCCAATTACAATGACGTCACATAAAACAGTATGTTAAACGATGTAACATAATATTTGTTAATAAGGCATAAAATATGCGTGTTATATTTTTGAAAACAGCATAACTTATTAACGATATTGACATGTCTTTTTGAAAATATGAGGATAGGATCTGGCTATCTAGTCAATATACCATATAATAGCACCAAAGACAATAATGACTACTATATTTTTATTAGAAACGAGAAAAAAAAAGTTCTGTAACTTTATAACTTACCACTAGATAGCATGATTAAGTACTAAGAACCAGTAATTCTTCGACCAAATAACTAAATTCTAATATGTTTCATAAATATATCACTGAATGAAAAGTACTAAATTTTCATGATTACAGGAAGAGATGGCAAGAGGAGATTCCCCAAAGTCAGTCCAATGCTACATGTACGAAACAGGAGCCAATGAGGATGAGGCACGCAAACAGATGCAATGTATGATCAGCGACTCATGGGACGTCATAAATTCTGCGGCACACACTTCTTCTCTTCCCAGTGGTTTCGTGGCAGCTGCCGCAAATCTTAACCGCGTGGTACAATGTATATACCAGCACGGTGATGGCCACGGCTGTCCCGTGAAAGCCAAGACCGTTGATCACATCAAGTCCGTTCTCTTCAATCCCGTTCCATTTTAGTTGTAAGATTCTGTATTTTACCGCATTAAGATGTATTTTTCATGGGAAAAATAATTGGTACACGTTGACGCACATTAGAAATGTTACCCTATGCAAATAAAGTTTAGAACAAAAAAAAATAGTTTACAACAAAGCGCTCAATTTTGAGAAAAACTATAAATTTTCAACCAAAAATTGTTAAAAAAAAAGTTGAACCATCAGCAAAGGTACTTCTTGCACATGCTTAGAGAGGACACTGATGCCTAATTTTATATCCTCATTTCTCACAAATGTGTGTATTAATATATTATATCTTTCGCTATTATCAGCTTGTTATTTCTTAATCTTGATTCGTTTTTAGAAACAACCTATAAATTTAAGTCATTAATTTAGATTTTAACATTCAAATGAACAGTAAAATAAATAAACAATAATGAATAAATTGAATATATATGAAATAAGCTATCCAAAATAATATATACCGAATAAGTAAAGATATTTCCAAGAGTGAATATGATTTTTAAGTGAACAAATTTTTATACCAAGTGATGGTTATGAGATGAATGAATTGTTTAAAATAATACTTAAATAAAGTTTTTTTTTTTGGCAAATATGTAGATATTATTAAAATAAAAAATAAAAATTATTAATATAAACAAATTGAGATTTTTTTTCTTCATTTTTGATCCACAGTTTTGGTGAAGAATACATTTGCTCTAGATTTTATTTACAGAAACTAATTTGGAAGAATGAATAGAAAAAAATGTTTGTATATTAAATTTAAATTATTCCTAAATGGTGTAAGTCACGAGAAACATCATAGTTCTTATCCTATTTCTTCCAAATGTTTTATTAATTGAAGCTTAATACAACTAAACGTATCTATTGTATAACTAGAATAGAATGTGCCTGCATATCCAAGATCTCCTAAAATGACTAAGAAGTCATACAAAATCACGTTACGAAAATCATTTAAGGACACTCAGTTTAATAAAAAAAACAAATTATTTGATTAAAATTAAAGAATTTGTGGTATAGTTTACAATTATATTTAACAAAAATACTTTTAAAAGAAATTTTGAAACTTCGGAACCTCACAAAAATAAATATATAGAACACTAACATCATAGCACAGCATTTATCTTGATCCAACTCATAGCAGCTGGTGGTGTTAAGCTACCCGTCTAATAAGCAATCATATTAATGATTTTCTAGTGATCGGATTGGGATGAGTTAATTCAAAATCAAGTTATCAATCACCATCACCACCGAAATATAGTAGTTTTGCAATCAAAATTAGTTTTAGTAAGAGCCTAGAATTTACATAATGTAAATAGATGTTTGATATGTATTTGAAAGGATAAAACCAACAATGTTTAATAAAGATTACACAGAATCTAAGCTCCTGATCGCAAACAGTTGGTGTAGGTCCACAAAGATTAGCCAAGCTCTCAATAAATCGTTCTTGAGCTAGAAGAGAAAACACAAAAAAGCTAATTTACTGTTTTCCCTATGTTGACATGTCAAGCTAATTTTGTTGGTATTCTTAATTATTGAAACAGAATTTTTGCAGATAAAAACTCGAGAATCTCGTAATGAGAATCCCCCTCAAATCTTATGGAAGTGTTTTTGTCCATATCTATTACCATCTTGCTATCATGGGGAATGGACTGTTCGGGGTCTAAAGATGCAGTGGGATTTGTTTTGACGAGTGGTGCGGATTGGATGTCAACGTCACAATTAAAGGTGACTATCTCTCTGCTGCCCGGCCATGTTGTGAAGGCTACACTGACGCATTCAAACACCATCCTAAGTTCACTTTCATCTTCTTTTGAAGACCTATTCTTTTTATCTTATGTTGTTGTAGTTTATGCTTTCAATCAATCAAAGATGATGGATAATTCGCTCATTCATTTGTAATCAAGCAAGTTGAAGTTAATGAAGAACTTGTGTTAAAAAAAAGGAGAACAAATGGTAAAGAATACATGTTATCGTAAGAGTAATCTGGCTGTAACTTTATGAAACTTGGGATTTCCTCTCTTTCTCTTTTGTCGTTTTATAGCTGTTAGGAAGAGTATCTAGCAGTGAGTATCTGGAGTGAAAAGGAATTACAACATCTACTACCAAAACAACCGTTGCTGCACTATCGACGAGAGAACTCTTAAGATGATCAGTCATGAACTATCAAATAGCCATATTTTCTATACACATGTCAACCTTTTCTTTTTTAATTTGTTATTTTATTGGATACATATTCACTTTCATCATCCTAGTAAAGTAGTAACGACGAGGTGGTCTTGAGTCACCTTGGGCTCTTGTTTTCTTGCAGCTACATATGTGAATAAACGGCCTTTTCCCATAATATTTCTTGATTTGTTTATCCCATCCCAATCATACTTTTTATTATAAAAAAAAAACTTTCTTCTACCGGCTTATTTATTTTTGCATTTGACCCTGTATGTTATGTTATTAAAATACCAACACACATAAAAAGCCTTGGCTTACATATTTGTTTTCAACAAAAACAAAAACAAAAAGTATGGAAACAGATATTACTTTACGCGTAACACACACGTCAGCTCACACTAGAAAGTGGAAAGTATAAACATGATTTGATCCGACTTTGATTATTTCTAAAATTAGACTTAATTAAAGGTTAAATATAGACATGTCAATCTATTTATACGAAGGAGAGTATATACATAAAACATTACCGTTATCATCCATTTCTCTCCCTCTGGATCGAGACAAAAAAAAATCTCCGATCCACTCTTCTCTCCGATCACCGTAAAGATCAAGGTACCACGTTCCATACTACTAACTCGAATTAGGGTTTTTTTTTCATGCAGTTAATGGAATCTCAAATCTATTCTTTTACTTTTTGGATCATCAGGTTTATTTGATCTATTTTGAAACTTAGGGCTTGTGAGTTTGATTCGGAAGGGCATCTGAGGATGGGGTGTTGTTTGTTGCGTATAGAATAAGAAACAAGTTAGGGTGAGATTTGATTTGTGTAGATGGTGACGATGAAGAGCTCTTTGATGAAGGAATTGGTTAGAGGTTTCAGGAGGCAAAGGATCAGATGGAGAAACGCGTTTCTTGTCGGTTCTATTATGACCACTATTGTTATTCTTCTTCACACACCCACGTTTTCTATCTTCTCTGATGATGAAGAAACTGACTCTTCTTCTTCACCTATTTACTTGAACGGTTCTCTTCATTTGAATATCCAAATTGTTAGAGAAGCAAAGGTTGAAACCTTTTCTTCTCTTACAACAACTCCTGTAGTGAAAATGAATACTTCCTCCGAGTTCAAACGTGTAGTTGAAGAAACCGAAACCGTTATTCAAATAAAAAGGCGAAAAAGGAAGAGAAGAAAGAAGATAAAAGACGATCTCATTCTCACTGATCCTCCACCAGCACCACGACATGTTCTTTCCTCCTCAGAGGTTAGTAATATTAAATATTTATTGGAAAATTTTCTCAAAAAGTTGGAAGACTCATGTGGAAGTTTTCTTAACTGAGTGACTTTCACATAACTATTAGAATGTGTCCGGGAATAATATGTTCCTTGGGCAAATATATAAGGGTATGGATATTCTTTCACTCTTGCGTTAGCTTTTGGGTGTGAGTTATGCTCATGACTAATAAGGTATCAGAGCTCATGGTTTGGTTCAGTATTATGATTTCCCACATAAACAGTTTTCTATCTATGTAGCATGTAAAAGTGACCTATACGCTGTTGTATTCTCAAGATATTGGGTTTGGGGTGTTTCCCTATGAACAATTTCCCACCCATATCTCGAGAGGAACTATTAGAATGTGTCCCATATTGTGAATAATATGTTCCTTGGACAAATATATAAGTGTATGGATAATCCTCCACTCTTAAACTAACTTTTGGATGTGAGTTAGGCCTATTATTAATAATAACTCTCTCAACTTTTTAGATATATTACCCAATTAAGTAGTAATATAATTGAGAAAAACTGATGAAATTTCTCTTTGTTTTTGTCTTAACTCACTTCAATGAAATTAAGCAGAGACGAGCTCTATCATTGCCACCAAAGGAAGCTTTAGCTTTTGCAAAATTAGAGATTCAACGAGCCCCAGAAGTCGTGAATGACACCGAACTCTTTGCTCCCGTGTTTCGTAATCTCTCCATTTTCAAAAGGTATATTTATATATATACAATATTAAAAAGACACAAGTGCTTTTAAATCCAAAGTTTAATACAAGTTAATGTGTATCACCTTGTTTTAGGAGTTATGAGCTTATGGAACTTATTTTAAAGGTTTACATATATCCCGACGGAGAGAAACCCATATTCCACCAACCACATTTAAATGGTATATATGCTTCAGAAGGTTGGTTCATGAAGCTAATGGAGTCAAACACACAGTTTGTCACAAAGAACCCTGAGAAGGCTCACTTGTTCTACATGCCATACAGTGTGAAACAGCTTCAACATGCTATCTTTGTTCCTGGATCACATAACATCAAACCTTTATCGATCTTTCTTAGAGACTATGTCAACATGCTCTCCATCAAATACCCTTTCTGGAACCGCACTCACGGATCCGATCATTTCCTAGTCGCTTGTCACGATTGGGTATTATTTAATATGTTTTATATATCAAAATAACAATCATTTAATAATATTTTCTAACGTTATCATTGTGTAGGGTCCTTACACGGTGAGTGAGCACCCGGAGCTAAGAAGAAACACTATTAAAGCCCTATGTAACGCAGATTTATCAGATGGAATCTTCGTTCCCGGGAGAGACATTTCTCTCCCGGAAACTTCCATAAGAAACGCTGGGAGACCGCTGCGTAACATAGGAAACGGCAACAGAGTTTCTCAACGTCCTATCCTCGCTTTCTTTGCTGGAAACCTACACGGTCGTGTCCGTCCACAGCTTCTAAAACACTGGAGAAACAAAGAAGACGACATGAAAATCTACGGTCCGCTTCCACACAACGTAGCTCGTAAAATGAGTTACGTGCAACACATGAAGTCAAGCAAATACTGTCTATGTCCAATGGGCTACGAAGTGAACAGTCCAAGAATCGTTGAGGCTATATACTACGAGTGTGTACCCGTAATCATCGCTGATAACTTCGTATTGCCGTTCAGCGAAGTGCTTGATTGGTCTGCGTTCTCGGTGGTTGTGCCGGAGAAGGATATTCCACGGCTTAAGGAGATACTGTTGGAGATTCCGATGAGGAGATATCTGAAGATGCAGAGCAACGTGAAGTTGGTTCAGAAACATTTCTTGTGGAGCACGAAACCTAGGAGGTACGATGTGTTTCATATGATACTTCACTCTATTTGGTTTAACTTTCTCCATCAGAACCAAACTTCTTCTGATCGTGTTCCTGGTTCCTGACATCATCCTCAATTATGTCATGTGTCTGTATATATATTACAAAGAAAGATCCATTTATTTAAGGGCTCGTTAAGGCCCTTCTTGAATGTTAATGGGTTTACTAGATGGTTCGTCTATTCTACTAGATCTGTTTTCCAGAATTTATGGTCGAAGGAGTGGAAGGGGTACCTTGTTTAAGGCCAGGGTCGACCCTGGGCAATGCCTAGTGAAACATTTGTTTCAGACCCCCAAAATTTTTGAAGAAAATTACTATGAGTATAGGCCTCCAAAAAAACTTTTAGGCCTCCAAAATATTTTTTACATAGAAATCGCCACATGCCCCCAAAATCTCAGGGCCGGCCCTGTTTAAGGCTCCATCGATTGTAAGGTCATCCACGATTCAAACACTAAACCAACCACAAAGTGAATGATCTATTAACAGTAAATCAACACAAATATATGATTGTTTGAAGAAAAATGATGAAATGTATATAAATTATTTGACTTATGAAAATGTTCATAAATAAATGAAGCCATTTCTGCTGACTGCTGCAAAAGTTAATAAATAAATAATTGAGGTCGTTTATATGCGGGCTACTATCTATTATATAAAGTAATGTATCCCTCTCTCTAAGACCCGCCACGTCGGATGCCACATCATTAAGTCCACGTGTACATCTTTTCTTTCTGAGTCGTTTATTTTCGTGTCAATAACTCATTCGTCTCGAGCCAAAACGCGGAGTCCCCGTGACCTAATTCATTATATGCTTTCGAGAGAGTCGACTACCCTCTTCGTGCGATGACGAACCTTGCCCTTCTCCTGAGAATCTCTAATCGCTTGCGTTATTTCTTCATCTCCTTGATCTCCCATTACTTCGACATCAATGCTCTGTTCTCGCTATCTGTATAAATATTTGTAATCCTTCATCTCCTTGAGGCTTGAGCAGGACGGCAAACTCGTCTCTCCCCTTTCTGGCTTGAAGGTTTGGTGTTCAAGCAACTTACTGATTATCATTGTGTTCAGCCATCGAATTTTGTTTTCATTAACAGTGAGTTTCCATTATTGATTTGGTGATGGAGCGCAAGGAGATAATAATTTAGTTCTTATGTTGGTTTGAGATTATCGCAGACAAGGATTCTGATGTCTTCAAGGTTAAGAATAAAAAACTCTCTAACAGTAAGGATTGATCTCTGTGATTTCCTTGCTCACTCAGCTTATGGCTTTGAAAGAGTTGAAGTTCATTGATTTGATTTCTGGGTTGTTTTTAGTTTTGTTTATGTTTCTTTTCGGTGTTGGTCCATTGTGATTGAAGAAACAATTATGTTCTTCACACTTTAGAGTCTGAACCGTGGCACTTGAATCTTCTTATTGCTGATTAAAAATCACACCTTTAAACTAGAGACAGGACTGAAAACAGGTGCTTTCAGTTATATTCTTAACAACACTTTTTCATAGTATTGGTTTGAAATCCCGGAACGTTTTGGCTACAATCATACACTACTACTGTGATCAGAGTTTTTATATTTTATTATCTTTTCCTGTCATATCTAAAGACAGTTATTTTTCCTTGTGTTGGTTTTTTTCTGTCTGATTCCATCTCTAAAAGCTGACAAATTGCTCGACTACAAGCTTCAAAACACCCTAAAGTTAGCCACAACACCAAGTTGTTAAGGTATCTGCTTTTTTTTTGTAATTTTCAACATGTATAAGGAATTTGCATTGCTATATTGCATATGGGTTATGCATTATGAAACTATCATCTATGTTAGTCCAAGTGATTTAATTTGTTTAGTAGTCTAACGTTATATCCATATCTCAGTGATGGGCATTGGTCCATTAATATAGTTGTGATACCTAAGAAGATGAGGTAGCTATACATTCATTGCGATTTCAAGATGCTATTGACTGTTTTGTAAATCAGATATGCTGATTTTCTGTTACTTATGGAACATATAATTTCATTTCCAAGCTCTGTCCAGTTGTCGGACAACCTTAGTGATGCGGGATCCTCTACCATCTCTCCACTGCCGCTTTGCTCTTAGGGGAAATTCCTTATAATTCAGCCCTCTTGGATCGAGCAGATTGCTTCTCGGTGGTTGCTAATGCGCCGCAGCAAAATCGAAACGTCTCCGGTGAGACTACTACTACGAGCTCAGTACCTTCTAACTCCAACTCTAATCTGGATAGAGTCAAAACCAAGCCTGGTGAGACAGATTCATCTCAGCGTTTGGTTTCTGATCGTAGCACAAGTAAGCTTGAAACTCGGCGTACCCTTATAGATGGAGTTCAGATATGAATAAATCATCTTTGTTTTTTGCTCTCAGGGGGAACATGTGGTGTGGGAAGTGATGTTTATGAGTTCTTTGGAATCTATTGCAAACTTCTACCTGTCCGGATGTGCAGATTATATATCACCGTCATAGGTCCTGTTCGTTTGGTTGCCGCGGGTTTCAGCGTCAGCGTCGGCGTCGGCGTCGGCGTCGGCGTCAGCGTCAATGAAAATAGTTGTTGTTCGTTTTGCAGACGCCGACGCCGACGCCGACGCTGACGCTGCCGCAGATTGTTGTTCGTTTAAAAGACGCTGAAAGTTGACGCTGACGCCGACGCCGACGCCGACGTTGATATGTTGGATTGTTCGTTTGATAGACGCTGTGTCTATTTCATTTTTTCATATTTTATGTTAAAAAAATTGTAAAATTGTATTAAAAAAATAAAATATAGTTCAAATATATTTACATCCATTAAAATATTATGTTTACTTGGTAATGAATTTTTGGTCAATTATACAAATGTTACAACATTTTTTCATAAATCATAAGCTAAATTAGAAAAAAATAATGCTTCAAAATATTTATCAGAAACAAAAGCTAATATTATATCAAATTGGTTGATAAAAAAAAACACATCAAGTCTTAAATAAATATCAAATTCAAATGATAATCAAAGTTATAAGCAAAAAAAAAACTAAATCATTAACTAAAACATTTAATATGGTAAACGGCCTCTACCATATTCATTTGTGATGTTATCACGCAAAGCTTCCATCGCTCTATCACCTTTCGGCTCATATATAATATGGCCACCACTACCACCACCACCATCATCATCATCATCATCATCATCATCATCACCTTCTTCTTCATCACCATCAGCTTCTTCTCCTCCTTCTCCATCATCTCCACTTTGCCAATGTACAAAATCATGATCTTCCCGATGTGAATCACGTATGAAGTTGTGTAGCGCCATCGTCGCTGTCACCAACTTAATCCACTTAACCAGGCCATACTTTGGATGCTTACGATCCAAAATCCTCCATTTTGCTTTCCATACTCCAAATGTCCTCTCAATCACTGATCGCAGACCTGAATGCTTTCGGTNCTCGCGCAATGAGTCAAGACCTTTGTATCATGTGCTCTACCAGGTACACCGACATATGCATATATGAACTTCATATCGAAGTTACATATAGCAAGAACATTCATTGTAGGCTCTTGCTTCCTGCCTCTGTATGCTTCTGCGGTTTGACTTGGAGGGCGAACCGGGACATGGGTTCCATCAAGTGCTCCGATACAATCTCGGAAATGAGGCCAATACCGATCATCATTCCTCAAAACAGGACTTACTTTTCCAAACTCGCCTTCCTGTGGTCTTAATGTATCTGCTGCAAACTTGAGAATAGCACTCAAAACCTCATCAAGCTTCCTTTGTACTGTATCCAATGATCTTTGATACCCTGCAGCAATAACCCTCTTAGTCTTATCTTGACTAACAGTCTCGAGAAACATTGCAACAGATTCCTCAAGGTAGACATGGTGAGATTCTTTCAATCCATATCGCTGAGCTAGCATCTTGCACAAAGCTTCAAAAGTTCTTTGATTCATTCGAAGAATATCATAACATTGCCGATCAGATTCATACATAAGTTGTTGAACA
>CAKOAT010085154.1:768640-805198 GCA_932364175.1 Eruca vesicaria subsp. sativa
CAAAGTCATCCATACATAACTAACAAAGAGACACAAAACAAAGTCATTAAGATACCAGAAACAAAGAGACACAAAACAAAGTCATTAAGACAGCAAAGTCATCCATACATAACTAACAAGATCACAAAAGAATTCCGGCAAGATCACAAAATAGTTCCAGCAAGATCACAAAAGTAACTAGCAGGACTAAACTACTCAAGCATCACGTTTTATCTTGGTCCTAAGCTCCAGAAACTTTGTCTTTGCTTCATCTGTCTTCATTGTTATAAAACCTCTTCTGCTCCCTTCACTGTCTATGAGAAGCTCAATTGATGCTTCATATAATGGAGACCACTCTGTCACTCCAGGCAGTGCATACAATATCTCCAACACAGACTCAATTGATGCTTCACGTTCACGCTCCAAGAGTTGTTTTGCTAGCATATTCTTCACCTCAAGAGCTGCAGTCCGTTTGTCACTAGCCTCTACAAGCAGATCTTTCTCTTTACGCCTTCTTTTTGCTCTTGAACTTCCAGAATGAGTCTGAGTCGCTGGCTGAGTTTGACGCTGGACTTGTGGCTGTGTTTCTGTGCGCTGGGCTTGTGGCTGAGTTTGGCGCTGGACTTGTGGCTGTGTTTCTGTCTCCAATGCTTGAGTCTCTGCTGCTGGCTGAGAATCAGCTTCATCATCACCATCATCCCCACCAACTCTTGAATTCAAACTTGCTTCTCCATGTTGAGCGCTCCATCCTTCAGCTCCAGTTACTACTACACCACCAAATTCAGCTTGAAACATGTCCATGTTATTAATCTCTTTGCATACAGATCTTCTAATCCCAGGACACTCCTATATAGCAAAAGAAAAAAAAAATAAGTTAGTGAAATACATACCAGTTAGTAATCAGACAAAAGAGAGATCAAATCAAAGAAGAGAGAATAATGTGAAACTGACCCTTTCGCGTTCAGTCCACCAATCCTCAGACATGTCAATCCTTCCCATGTCATCATACCCGAGCCCTGTCCTGTTTTGAGTCAGCATCTTAATCTTGAGAAACTTCTTTCTAGTGGTGTCGTACTTGCTCTTGTAGTACTTCCAATCAGAAGAAAAATTCTTATGAAACCGCTGTTCAAACGCCTCCATGATGTTGGTTTTCCCCACTTTATTCATTGATGTACCAACCTTATTTCCTTTTTTTCTCTCTTCCGCATAGAGTTCGAAGAAATACCTAGTTTCCTCAGGTTTCCAAGTCTAAGGCAAAACACATACAGCAAGTTCCATTTATAAACTCAAGTTCCATACAACCTAAACACAGTTCTATACACATAAACTCAAATTCCATACACATTCAGACATTTCTATACATAAATGCAAACAGGAAAGGGTCTGAGCTTACATCTATTGCCATCGAGAGAGTGAGCTTGGAGAGGGGTTGAGGTTGCGAGCCTGAGACCTGCAACAAAAAAAAAACAGAAAAAATGTAGTTTTGGTTAACAGTGAGTTGCATACAACACTTTGTAAAAGAAGCAAAACGCACAGAAGTATAGTTCATATATCTAAGCTGTAAAACAAGAGTTATATGTACCAGCAGTGTGTATACAAGTTATAGCATATATACTGAGAGCTAAGTGGCAGAACATCTGTTCAACAATCAAAATTCAACTTTAAAAAGTAACCATCAGCTAATTATAGATGAATCTCCTTCTCAGTTCTCATACTTATGAAATATATATTTAAAAAAAAAAAAATACAAAACGAATTCGACGATCGGTACTAGCACGGACAAAACCTCATAATTTCACAACGTAGATACGCAGAAGCTGTAAGCATAAGCAACCACACAATTACGAGGCAAAACTGGTAAGAAAGCTAAGACTGCCTTGTCACAACGTAGACTCAATTTCATTCAATCAAAAGTCAAGAAAGCTAATCAAATTACTCAGTTCAATAGCTATAACCACTAACTTTGACCTCTACTACTAATAAGATAAAAAAAATACAACGTCCCCAAAATTTCTGATGCATTATCATCACATAATACAAATCTTTGGCTGGTATTAGAAAACAACAAGCTAAAATCTCCAATCCAATGGCAGAAGAAACATGATAGGAGTTATTACAAATAAACATATAAAATGAGACATAACTTGTGTTTTGTACCTTAGTGTTTGCTAATTGGTAAACCCAAGGAGAACCAAGACAGCAGCAACCAGCCTACGTAAAAAAGAATGGTTACAGATTTTAAAATATCAACGTGTGACTAATAACCAAAAGGTTACAGATTGATGTAAGAACATAAATTGACATGGAAATGGCTAGAAAAGTAAACCCTGAACCATTAAACCACTATCGCTTTTGAAACTTGAAAGTCTAAACCTTTTTAGCATATCTCTTCGAATATTGAACAAAACACAATGCTGAAAAATGCAGGACACAGAAGAAAGCCTAATGTCCACCTGATTTTCTATCAAAATTGTCACATGATTCATCTAACATCAAGTTGACTTGGTGTTCTAAGCATTCAACACCAAAAAACGTTTGCCAAAGTGCAAAGAGAGACACAAGTAAACGACTTATTTCTCAACTCCTCCACGCCACGGTGTGATCAAAGGCAGTAAGTAAAGCCATCAGAACAAACCCATTCTCAAAAACTCATGAAACACAAAAAACAGCTTCTTTTTGTCTTAGTTACCTCAGAGGAGATGAGAGATGAGAGAACACGAGATGGAGATGAGAGAGCTCGAGCTGAGGTAGATCCTCTTTGCTATCACAAAGACCATCACAATCAGTATCACACAAAAACCATCACAATGAACAATAAAACAGAGCTAAAAGATAGAGAACAAAGAGAGAGAGAACAATAGACTTTTACCTCAAAGAGAGAGAGCTCGAGATGGAGTGAGAAGAGAGAGCTAGAGCTCGAGCTTGAGGCGTCAAGGGAGAGAGCTTGAGGCGTCGGAGAGAGAGAAGCTCGAGATGGAGTGAGAAGAGAGAGCTAGAGCTCGAGCTTGAGGCGTCAAGGGAGAGAGCTTGAGGCGTCGGAGAGAGAGAAGCTCGAGATGGGTTTACTTCACAGAAGAGAGAGAGCTCGAGATGGAGTGAGAAGCTTGGGAGAGCTTGAGAGACGAAGCTTGAGGCTAGGCTTCATTCGAGATGAGACACCATGGAGAAGAGAGCTTCGAGATGAGATGATTTCGGAGATGTGTAGATCGAGAGAGAGAGCTTGAGATGTCCGAGGTCGAGAGTGAGAGAGCCTGAGAGCCTGAGAGAGACGAGAGGTCTGAGAGGGAGAGAGAGACGAGAGATGAGATTCGGCGTGAAGCTGCGTCAAAAGAGATGAGATTAGGGTTAGGTCTTTTGGTAAATAATGAAGTATTGTAAGGGTAGTCGCGTAATTACGTCTATTAACGCAGAAATCTGCGTCAAAACGCTGATAAAATCGGCGTCAAGAAATTTTAAACGCGGAACGCAGCGTTAAACGCGGCGTCTAGACGCAATTATCCGCGTCAACAAAACGAACATGATTTGTCAAAATAATTGACGCCGACGCCGACGCAGCCACCTGCGTCAACCAAACGAACAGCCCTATAGTCACTGCCCCTCAATATTGGTAAGGTTATATGTTTCAGGTTTTGAAATTTATGTTATCTTATATATTATGAAATTGTTATTAATAACTGCACTTCTCTTTTACATGTCATTTGTTGAAACACACATATGCTACTATTATATAAAACTTGACTATGTAGAGTTGTGTGAATTATATTAAATTTGACAATGTGTGTGTTGAGATATTCTGGTTTCTTTTTTCTTCCTTATTTTTGTTTCTTTCTATGATATATTGTATATCACATTTCCGAACCTTTTTATCTTGCCTTTGTTGGAAAATTGGTTATGAGATATGAGAGTCTATATGAGAATCTACGAAAGGGGTTATGAGAGCTTTGATGATTACTTTTTTTTTATGAGTATAATAATTGCGTTATTCTCTGCCTTAATTTTAAAAGCAAAATACTAAGGTTAGTGTGCATAAAAATGAAGTGTAAGAAAAGTGAAGCAGTGAGGCTAAACCCATTCACATAATGATTTCTTAGTTGAACTCCTTTTATCACATATATTTGTATTTATTTTGAAAATGTTTCTGAAGCCTGAATTACACATCAAAATCTTGCAAGTGATACTCTAAACCCGCTAATCAAAGAGTTACGGCTACTTATAAAATTGTGCAATACATTTATTAATATATATTTCACAAATAAAATAGATTTTCATAGACACTCATCCATATTCTTACATATATTCTCACATGACATGTGAGGAGGAGTTACTGTTGGAGTACAATTTTTGCATACTGAATTTTTTCTTTTGCAAGTTTCGTACTTTTTTTTTTTGGTAAACACACAACTTTCATACGAGTAATTGGTCTGTCAAATATATCAATGACGCTATCACTTAATCTAACATCAATTCCCAAAGCTTATTTTGACAACAAAAACTTTTTGGTAGTTGATCTCAAATAAATTATAGAAATAATTATGAATTTTTTTCCCTACAAACTAAAATCCTATATTTAATAGTTTAAATCAAGCAAGAAATAGTTACATAAAAAGTCAAAATAAAAATTATTTACAAACAGACTAACCAACAACTTAAATATATAAATTGTATATCTCATACACACCTCTTATAAATGTGAATCTAAACACAAACCCCTAAATTATAAAAAAAATAATAATAATATAAATCACAAGTAAAGTATATCCCGCCCGTAGGGCGGGCCGACCCTAGTTTTATATAGAAATATATAAAAACTTGTAAAACAATATATATACCTTTTTGGATGTAAGCCTAAATCTAGATTTCTCTGTTATCGTAAGAAAAGTAAGTCGAAAAGTACACAGGCATATAACTATTTCGGCGACAAGACTGGAGTAATTAAGATATTGCTTAATGGCCCCAAAAGTTTAAACAACTGGACCAGTTCTATCGAGCATCTATTAGACCACCGATGGCCTGGTGGTCCTTTACGTATTATTATCTCTGTCGTCTACGTGTTTGTAATCCCCACATTATCATCTACTACATAACTAAATATAGATGAAACATTTTGACATTTGACTTCAAGTACGTATTAGCTTAATTGTTTTAAATTATATGAATCAAATCCGAGTGGGCATCAAATGTCAAATACGAACTTGAATCAAACAAAATGTCCTAAACTCAGGTCTTACACCCATTGCTTCGCTTCAACCAACCGTACTGGCGCATTCCGCAAAGGAGCTCTATTAGAATACATAGGTATTAGCCGAATCCTAACATTATTATTCGAATCGAACCGAAAACCCAAATAATCAAGCCAAAATCGAATCAAATTTCATAAATAAAAAATGACTTCTATATCTCTAGAACTGAAAACTGGAAAAAAAAATTGAAACAAAACACTCATGTGTATCAACACATATCTACATAAAAAAACATTTTTCCTTAATAACAAAAGCACATGAATTTTTATTAGACCATGTGCAAACCGCGGAAATACTACTAGCAAAACAATATGTAACAATGTTTGTATCCCAGCTTTCTAACTAACAATAAGTTCGATAGTATAATTTATACATGCATTCTAACTATGATGAGTAGATGAGTAGCAAGGCCGGTTTATTATGCTAATGAACCTTGTATTCAAATTTGTAATATTGTTGTTATATTTTTATAAATCTAAAATTAGAGCCTCACTCTATATGTTTTGTGACAAAACAAGACATTAGTTTTTTACTGATGAGTAACCAATTATTTTATATACTTCCAAGCACATCACATGTGTAAAGCCGGTACTGATGAGTAGGCAATAGTTTTCTATACTTGTAGACGTCTTTAATTAGACTACGTATTTAAGGTTTGGGATTGATTTGTTTATTATTACTTGTTGAATAATTTACTATGGACGTAAAGCAATATGGGTTGGGATGCACTTCTCTGCACTCTAACATGTATGGATCTATTGTTTTGGTCCTATTTGCATACTCGATTAAATGGTCCTTCTATAGGTTACACCATCCATTGGAAATTAGCATGGACTTCTAAATAGATTCAGAATACCCAGAAATAATAAAAAGGCCATTTAGTCGTATTAGTTGGGTGGATTCAGTTAAGATAACGACAACATTTATTTTGGGTTATAAGATAACGTAACAAATGATAGTAATGTGAAATTAGTTGGCATAAACGTATAAATAAATGAATGATTAACGTCCAAGAAAGTTGAGAATGTGCTTAGAAAGTTAGAAACTGTGTGACAAAACCAACAGACCATTTGAAACATCTTATCCTTCAAGTTTTTTTGGTTAAATCAAAGTTTTATTTAATATGGGTTTGTTGGTGTTGCCTAGTTAATGTGTATATTGTATAATATAATACTATGATAGTCGTTGATGTATGTATATTATGTGTACTGATTTATGTGGAAGACAATGATGAGAGTAAAAATGTCGCAATCAAACATGGACTTGCTCAACGTGAAATTTCTACATCACTATCTTGGTTCCCCAATACGCTTCTTGTAAGTGTATGAACCACAACTTTTTGGTACCCGCCTTTATTAAACAAAGATTTTTTCTATTGGACACACTCACTCGGTCGAACCAACCATATACGAACACATACGCAATTAAACTTACCTAGGGAGACAAATTTAATAGCGACAAGTTTTTAGATTTTAACTTATTCAGTATGCTTTGATGGATGTCAAATAATTTTTCTTAAAACATAAAAATCAGATAAATAAAATTATTCACGTCAAATTTTTAACCCATTTTATCCACGTAATTATTTTACATTTTAGCTGTTTCAACCAGCTAAATCGAACTACTCAAGTGATACTTTCACTTATGTGATTAACATTTTTCAGTTTTAAATTACCCAAATTATCCTACACTAAATTCCGATATGATCTCCAAAACCTTTATTTTTCTAAGATTTAAAATGTTTTTAGATGATGAAATATATTCAATATGTTTCAAATTTGAAGTAGTTTTAGCTGAATGCACTAATCGACTACACAATATTCGATAAATACAAATTCTGTATTCAAATGCTAATATTACTTATATTTTGAAACAAAAATTACTTTTAAAACTATTTATATTATTAAACAAAAGGATTACTAAACTTCTTAAAAATCAAAAAACTCTTCTCTATTTCTGGGGTCAGATAAACAACTCTTTTTGTATTAACTAAGAGTACTTAAGTCTAATCTCAACTAATTTTCAGAAGGAGAATATTGATGAATAGTCATAAAGCATGGTCATATCTTATTCTGATCAAACCGTAATAATTTAATTCATGATTCAGATATAAAACCAATATGTTTAATTAATTTTTTTTCTCAAAGTCTCTCTTTACTATCATATTATCGCTACTTGTTTAATACACAACTCTTCTTACCATTTTATTCTACGGTAACAAAAAAAAATATACTAGAAACTCTACAAATTAATACTCCGAATTAAACTCTACAAATTAAACTCTATAATTTAGTAAATACAATAATTTATTAAATTTCTCCGATCACAAGTTAAACCAATGGGAAATATGAAATAATTCAATTTAATAAAAATATTTAGAAAACACTTAAATAAATATAGTCTAGTTAAAATCATAAACTCATAATTACTATATATATGAATTTTATATAAACATTCACAAAATATTTTGTTGCATATCTTTTTAAACATTATTTCTATTACTATTTTGATTTTCTTTATTTTTGAATGATCTTTTATTTTATTATGATTAATTCATGTTCAAGATTTAACTTTATAAAGTATAAAAATAAATTTAATTAAACGTGTGAGTTCTGAGGCAAAAATAACTTTACAAATATATATCATTATATTATATTATTATATTCTTTTAATTTGAAAATAATCGTATTATTATTTTTTCAATTTTATCTTTTCAATTATATACAATTAAAAATTTTACTTTATGAATATTTATTTATGTGTTTTCTCTTTTTTGAATTTTTTTATTAAAATATATTTTCCGGATAACAACACAATATATAGGAGTTATCTTTTATTTTTAAATATATATTTAGATTATGGATAATTCTTATCATTATTATTAATTTAAATCATTTATCCAATCAAATAAATATTAAATTCGTTTTTATTTTTGGCTGATTTATATATATTTATATATTTTATTCATTAAGGGTATAAACGATATTAACCACGCTAACTTTTAACGTGAGAGCTACGTTGCAAAAAATCACTTCGCAAATAATAGTATAGATTAGGTTAAATTTTTGGAATACACCAACTAAGAGCACCTGCAGTAATGAACCCCCCTTGGGTTTCAAATTTAATATTTTTTAAAAAAAAATTCATTACTTTTACCAAAAAAAAATAATTGAACCAATCGTGGACCGCCATGTGGCATAGGACCCACGAAAATAATGATAAATCAGTTCACCAGGGTGAGTCTCCGAGAGCCAGGTTCATCGCTTTTGTATTATTTTAATATATTTTTTTCTGTTTTGCATGTGAATTCCTCTCAAAGTTTATTGGTGGAGGTGCTCTAATCTCAAAAATATTGACAGTTTAAGAGGGTGTCTCTAAATCAACTGTGGATGAAGACAGAAAGTTATTCCACTAAGTCCACACCTAATCATTATATTTTGGATTAGTCTAATCATTTGCAATAAAATGACTATTTTCTCTGATTAAATTCAATTTGGCACATACGACTGCAGTTATACAGATAATCGTAGCAATCAGTAGAAAATGCTTAGGTAAGACCCACGTTGCTTAAAAAAAAAGACCCACGTTGCTTAAAATTATGTTACAAAAATAAATTTAAGTGATTTAATATGTTTTCTTCCAGGAAAATTACGATGAATAAGGAGGAGAGAATATATGGTCTTCGACCTAAAAGGCCTAGGATTCTCAGTCTCGATCTAGCTAGTCCTGGACAGCACTCTCAAGACCACATCATCTTCTTTCACTTAGCTTAGTAACAAGATTAATCATTTTTCGTTTAATAATATCGTACCTTGAAATATATACACTGAAAAACAAAGTAAACAATATAATACTAAATTACATGTATTCTTACCTAGTCACTTAGGTCTAACGAAAAAAATCCATAGCCGACATGAACATGAGATTAGTTTCTAGACGCAATGTCTTAATATTGACAATTAGGTATAATAATTGAAAAATCGGTATAATAAAAGTGAGAATCACTATTGACATGACATCCGTAATTAAATTAATAAAAATGGAATGCAGCATTAAAAGCTCAATCACATTCAATCAAAACTATTACTATAATTTAACAACTAGATTTTATTTGTATTAAGAACATACAGTATATATTTGTTGTACATACAGATCATAATATTAATTTTGGTTTATTATTTGTATTAAATATTGTTTCTAATTATCTAGCTAGAACTGCAAAATCTTGAAATAGAGCTTTATGGTTTCGTTGGTTATTATATTTTCCAGATCACTTCAAATTTAATTAATATAATAGTTATGTGATGTGAAAAAGATTGTTATTTTGTTTCTTATTATATTATCTTATATGTAGTTTGGATGTTATTTCGTAATAAACGTATTTTTCTTGCATACAAAAAAAGTAATAAAATAAATAATCAAGTATTTGAAGTTTTGTTTATTTCATGTAGATTTTCTATTATGCATATACATATATAAAAATTAAAATTAATAGATTTTTAGACAAGAAAATTGATATTTTTAATTTTTATGAAATGGTAAAAATGATTTCATATTGATTTCATATATTATTATTTCTATTAAGGTTATATATATACAACTAATTTCGGGTAAAATTAATTTATTTTTAATGAATATTTTGGAAAGATATATTGTCATTTAAAAAAATTTATTAATACTGACTATATATCAAATTAATAAATTGTAGATTTTTAAGGAAAATTATGTTGAGATATAGAAAGTGAAGAATGATACTTAATGCCTAAAATTAGGATTAGTTAGTTTCCAGTGACAATGATCATAGTTAAATTTTTACGAATTTATTTTTACTAA
The DNA here is from genome assembly GCA_932364175.1 of Eruca vesicaria subsp. sativa. NCBI lineage: Eukaryota > Viridiplantae > Streptophyta > Magnoliopsida > Brassicales > Brassicaceae > Eruca > Eruca vesicaria. The sequence goes on from CAKOAT010085154.1 coordinate 778,693, forward strand.
TTTATTTCCATATAATTATATTCGGGAAATTATAATTTCCAATTATTTAAGTGTGATTTAGGAAAAAATATATTGGTGTAATCTTTCAAATTAATTAAACTTGATTTCATGAAAGATATAATTTTAGTTGATTTTAAATATATTGAAAGAATCTGTAAACAAAAGAAAGTGTCAAAAATGTAACAATTAATTTGTTATAAATGCAGTGAGTAAATATGTAAATAAAAGAAAATATTGAAAAGGTTATCAATATTGGTTCACACCCTCCCACACAACCACTACTTAATATAAAGGATATTATATTCTATTCTAATCCATACTATAAAATTTCAAAAATATTTTTATCGTGTATATGATAATATTATATAATTATGTTACTTTATATTTATATTTAATTTAAAATTTATCTATATAATACTGTTTTGTTTTATTTGTCAACCCATACTATAAATCTCTTAATGAACTATTATAAATTTGGATATTTGACTTTTTATCTTTTAAATATGATATATATAAAAAAATAAAAAATATTATTTAATATCAAATTATTGATTTTAACATCTTATTTATATACGGTCTTTAATTATATAGGAATTTATTTTTAAATAGACTAATATATTAATTAATTTATTTTATATTAAATTAAAAAAACTTAGAATATAAACCTGCAAAATTTAGTTTTGATAAATTATTTAAGTATTTTAATCAAAAAATTTATCAAATACTTTGTATAAATTAGTAATAAAAATATTAAAAAGTGAGATCTAATGCTTTATATTGTTTAAAGATAATTTTAACTGTTATATTGCTTAGTATAATGATGTTTTGCATAATTTATCTTTAATGAATACTTTGTTTTTATTAATTACCAATGATATTTAAGTACTATTACATATGATATTTGAGTATTATTACATATGATTATAAGACAGGTCCAATGTAATGCTTTGATTCAATAAGACAAATTTTATTTTATCAAATATTTTATATAAAATATTAGTAAATATTTCTTAAAAAGGTGAGATTTAGTGTTTTATATTTTTTGGGCACAATTTTTAATTATTATATTATTTGTAAATATGAATAGTAATATAATGTTGTTTTACATAATTACCTTTAATGAATTCTTTGTCTATATATACTATTATTTGCAAAGTGATTATTCGAAACAGAGCTCCAACGTTAAAAGTTAGAGTGGTTAATATCGTTTATACCTTTAATGAAAATAATATATAAGTTACATACAAAATAAAAACGAATTTAAATTATTTTGATTAAATAAGTAACTAAATTATAATAATCAAAGCTTTATCCAAAATTTAAATAATATATTTTTAAATAAGATAATTCCGATATATATTGTGATGTTATCTGAAAATATATTTTGATAAAAAAGTTAACAATTAAAACAATAGAAAATACATAAGTAAATATTAATCAAGTTAACTTCTTAATTTTATATAATTGAAAAAAATATTATTTGATTTTACAGCTATACTATTATTTGCGAAGTGATTATTCGTAACATAGCTCCCACATTAAAAGTAAGAGTGGTTACTATCGTTTATACACTTAATGAAAATAATATAGAACTTACATACAAAATAAAAACGAATTTAAATTATTTTGATTAGATAAGTAACTAAAATTAATAATAATCATAAGAATTATCCAAAATCTAAATAATATCTTTTAAAATAAGATAAGTCCGATATATATTGTGATGTTGTCTGAAAATATATTTTGATAAAAATTTAATAATTAAAACAATAGAAAATACATAAGTAAATATTAATCAAGTCAACTTCTTAATTTTATATAATTTTTTTAAAAAAATATTATTTGATTTTAAAATTATTTTTAATAGTGAACATAAATTATAAAACAAAAATATGTAAAAATTGTTAAATGAAAGTATAAATATTATTGGTTTCAAAAAATAAAACACAATTAATATTTTATTATTATAATCTTTCAATTAGTAAAAGATGTATTAATAAAATAATTATAAAATATTTAGCCCCATAAATGTGAGTAAAACACTTAGTTTGTATAATGACCAATGATGTTTAAGTAATATTACACATGATTAAAGGTTAAGTGGAACATAAAGGTTTTGTTTTAATACGATAGATTTTATTTTTTCAAATAGTTTTTTTCTTGTTCAAAGATTTTATCAGAGTTTGTATAAAAGATTTTATTTTGTTCGGAGGATGGTGTTTCGGACATTTGCTGGTAAATGCCCAACAGGATCTACATCTAACGTCCGTACAAACCCCATATCATTCAGTGGCGTGTCCGAACTTGCGACAGAAAGTGTCTTAGACATTTATATATTTTTTCATTTGTATGAAATGTTTACAAAATCTACTATTTACAAAAAAAATAAAAAAGAAAAATAAAACTCATTTGCTATGCATTTATTGTGAAAGTAATTAGATCTTTTTCTGACGGCGAAAGTAATCAAATCTATGTTCAACTAATCACCAGTTTGGTAAAAAAATTTAAATTTTTTTAGGTTTTTAACTCTTAAGTCCATAATTTTTTTTAAAAAAAGTTTGACTCAAAAAATTAGTAACGTTACGTATAAATATTTGAATCCAAGAAATACAAATTTAGCAAATTTATTATCATTAGACCATCAACACTTCAGTATTTCACCCACGACGATTTAGATGGATTTAATATCTTTTCAATCAAGTAACAATATAACTTACATTTATATTTGATAATTAGCAGATCATTCTAAAACAATCATGAACAAATTCACAAGTTGGGTTTCTTCAACAATATTAGTAATTCTTGGACTTTTTTCTAATGATATAAGATCCGACAACGCACAGAGACAATGAAGGCATGTAGACAACTGAGGAAATCTAGAATGTGAGTAACTTGAGATTTTGCAACAATTGTGTCCCGCAACTTTTTCACCGTCGTCTTATATCATTTTCATATACATTTCATGAACTAAGCTTTTGTAACAATAGCGGAAAAGAGAAGAGAATAAGAACAAACAAAGAAAGAGAAAAAAAATAGATTTGTGGTTAAAGCAAATTTTGTAGGTTAGTTAAATATTAGTTAGATTTAATTTTGTAGACTGAGTGGTCACCTGAGTCAAAATATAAAGAGAAGAAAAAATATGTTTAAAGAAGTAAAATGTGTTACAAGTGAAAAAGTCATATAATGTAAATTACAATAATAAAAGTGACTTTGAATATAAATATCTTAATATAGATGACTAGTTTGGTTTTGTAACTGTAGAAAATTTACCGTAGAATTTAGTTTATAATATTTTTTAAATTTAACTTTAAGTGATGTAATTTTAAAATTTATTGATACAATAATATATTTTTACGGTTAAAAAGACGGGACTTTAAAAAATAAAACTGTTACAGCTATTTTTTATTTTTTTCTTGTAATTTTCTAAATCAATATAAAACATGATTGATAGTTTTTAAAGAGGTGAGTAAAAATAAAATTAAAATCAATTCATACAATCTAACCAATCACATCCATAAAAACGTTTTTTTTGAAGCAGTGGACAAAACAACAAAAAAGTAAATAGGTAAAAGATAACTCAACACTATTATGTTTTTAAAATGAGTGAAGAGTTTCTTAACTGAGAAAATATAATATTTTACTCAGAAACTTATATAATAAAAGTCATATATAAATCGTTCAATATTTCAAAAAATATGAAAATAGCTAAATAAAAGGACTTCTATGAGAATATTAATATATTGGAATTTAGATACTTTTTTGTCAACGGAATTTAGATACTTAAGCTAGAAATTTATCAATGATGATGCCCATAGAAAATTTGATATAATACAAACATAGAGTGAAAATCAGTACTAACTAAAATACATTAAATACACCATACATTAATAAATAAGTGGCCCTGTAGATCCTTTAATTTTCCAACTTTATAAGGGCCAATAAGATGATTCGGAAATGGAGAAAACTAAAGTGGAAAATGGAAAAAGACAGAAAATACCACAAAGTTTGTCTCTTGTATTAATTTACCCTTTTTCTTAATCTAATGTTATTCCGGACCTAGAATATCTTAGGTTTATCTACTCAGACTGATCCTTAAATTAATTTACCACTTCCTCTTTGTATTCACCTGCTCTGGCTTTGGCTGCAATATTTCTCAACGTACACAGAAATAAATCCATGTTAAACTATGATTTTCGATAGGCAAAATGTGGCTGAACTTAATGTTTATGTGGATATACTAAAGGGGGGAAATAATTGGATTAGTCGAACTTTTGTAGATATGTAATAACTTAGTATATGCGCTTCAAATATATACTATATTATCTATTGTCGTTTCAAGATTTGGCTATCAAAACTGTAGATGTTCTTTTTGGTATATCTAACATTTAAATACATGTTTTTTTTTTAATAATCCAGAGGTATCTGACCGACCAAAACCCAACTGACTAATTTCCTATAGGTTTGTCCATTGAAGCTAAACACACATGTTCTCAATATGAATTAAAAACTCATGTTGCACAACTACACATGTTTAGTATTGTGGGATTGTTTCTAACCCGTGTTGCTTAACTCACTGGAATTCGCTTGGCAGAACCACCTTGAAGTGAAGGGGCTCATCTTACCCACATGAAATCTATAAAACTTAAGTTGTAGGCTTATTAGTATACTTGTTGTTGTGGTGATTTGGTAAAAATCTTCTTCATGACCCCTATGTCTTGATTTCAAACTCCCACACTTACCGTTTTAATTAGCTATAGAATATGAGTAAATGTTTCATGCATGTAAAACTAATATTTAGCTCGGCCATTGATCAGGAAACGACCCACACAACATGTGTGGTTGACAAATGTTTTCTCCGTATTACAGGGATTAGATGAATTCGAAGTCTATTGACCCAAGAGCCACTTGGTGTATTTCCGGTATCTTATTCTTATACTAGCTATACCTTTATTAATGCCACAACAATAAAAGTGAGAGCAATGAGTGGTATACAAAATATGATGCCCATTATACTTCGTACCCTGCAAATAATGGTATTCGTATTCGATTAAAATAGATTATGATTTTAGGATTGAGTACATAACGAATAATTAATACAAAGGGGAATAACTATCAAACTGAAATTGATATATATATATTTGTACAAAAAGATTTTGTTTATATTTAATTCACCAGTTTTTCCCTTAAGACACGATGGAAACCTAAAATGTGTATATATATTCTTTGCCGGCTCTGTGGGAAAAAAGATAAAGGTTATGTGAGACAGAACTAAAAGATGTGAAAACAAAGGGTCAAAATTAAGACACAACACGCAAGCTTCATATTGTTGGACTAATTCTTTTTTAATTGTGTTGATTAGATAATCATATGTTTATTTTTATTAGGTAATAAATGACTCAGTTCTTTTTAAGTGTTTTCTTATTTAGGTGACTGAAGATGGGATTACAGTTTCATCATTCAACATTTTATCTATATATTTGCAGCGGAGTTTAGAGAAAATAACAGCATGTCATATAATGTAAATTTGTTATATTATCTTGTCACATGTATGATAAAATACCATAATTATCATAAACAATTTGATAGACACTTATTTAAGTGAAATATGTAATGCGTATTTTTACCCAAATATTTGAGGGGTTTGAAAAATAACAACGCACTAATAAACAAAACCTTCTGTTACTTACGTTCGAATTTTTACAAAAACAAGATGAAAATAAGTAAATAAACCTGTACCTTTTTTTTACTTACACATCACACATTTGGAAACTTACTCACACGTAAAATGAAAAAAAGCAAAAAAAATCCCCACAAAGAGACAAAACTTACATATCGACACCATGTCCCATCTTCACCGGAAAAAATCATTCACCGGCCGTTATTTACCGTCTCTCCGACACTTCACAGCTTCCTAATAATTTTCCATGAAGAAAGGTTCTTCGTACGGAAACGAGTCCCAGAATCCATCAACTTTGTGATCATTCACGTCTAGCAAGAGATCAGGGAGGTCTGAGAAAGCGTCGTCCGCGACTGAAGATGACGTCACCGATGACGTCGCCGTGCTCGACGGAGACTCGGGGACTTTCCACTCTACTGCAGCTGCTGTTGCGGCGGCTTGAATGTCTTTAGGATCGGCGCTTGCCGGTCTCGGCAAATGGCAAGCGAGCTCAGGGAAATTGAGGTGAGCAGAGCCGCCTTTGATGGCTAAAGCAGCCACGTCGTGTGCACGCGCCGCCATCTCCGGCGTGGAGAAAGTGCCGAGCCAGATTCTTGATTTCTTTCTTGGCTCTCTGATCTCAGACACCCACTTTCCCCATTGTCTCATTCTCACCCCACGATAGTTTGGATGCTTAGAAACACTCTTTTTCTCATTTTTAGAGTTTGAGTTTTTACCGGTTCTCTCCGGCGCCGGTGACCGGAGATTACGTTCTGACCGGGGAAGAGAGGAGTCTTGCATCTAAAAGGAAGTAAAATGTAACACGAGAGAGAGGTCTTGGTGGGATGATTACAACAAAAGTTTTTATTTCTTGTATTTTGGGGTGAGAGAGTAGGAATAGTTGTGGAAAAGAGATTGGTTTGCCTCTTCTAATATATACATCCAAAATATGAAGCAATTATTCTTGTGTGTATGTTTGTTTATTTTTATAATATATAAAATTAAAATTAAATAATAAAAGCTAAAATGGACTTGACTGCGTTTAGATTTTTTCTGTTCTTTTTCTTTTTGTTTCTCCTTGCAATAATATTATTTTACTTTATGTATGTATAATATTCATTACTTTGCCCTGAATTGGACACTTGTTCGTTTGTATCAAGCTAATGTACTTTTATCATTTCTGTCTCTCCCAAATAGTCTAATTAGCTTTTCCAAATTAAATATACGCAACTGAACCTTTTTTTTTGTCGACTATACGTAACTGAACCTTGTCGGATTAAATTTCAAGTACATTAATCTGATTGGGCTTTGAACATTTTTAAATAAATGTTGAGCTTATAATTTATCTTTTGAAGGTCGAACAGAACTAACTAACCAAAGTAGTTTAGGACAAATTTGATATTAATTTATGGATATAGATGTTAAGAATGTTACGTCAACAATAATTGAGAACATGTTACTTTTTAATTTACTACTAGTTGGTTTTTAAATGAAAGTCGTGAAGTTATTTTTATGTTAAAATTTTGTTTCTGCATTGAGTCGATGTAGTTTTTTAATTTCTGACATATGCTCTAGCCTTCATTTCATTAAGCAAAGTTTCAAAGAGTTTTATTCAAACAAAGTTTAAGAAATCTATGCGTAGTTTTCTACATATGGATTACATAAAACTATAAAACTAAGTTTTATATAACTCTTTTTCAAAAACAAAACTTATAACTCTAGACTGATTATTTCCTGTGTGCGTAGACATTTTCACACGTACAGTAAAGTTTAGGGAAACGATAGATGTAAGTGGAAGGTGTGGTCCCTTAGGTATTTTTTATTTTACTTTTTCAAAATACATTACATTTCATTTTCCGATCTTTTGTTAGTTCTCCGAAAATGTTATATTTTCGTTTTTCCGACCATGACCTATGTCAGCCTACAAAGGTGACGCACGTTTTTCACTTGGATTTGACAAAGACAACGATTAGTATTAGTGAATACATCTGTAATCCAGTTTCTAAATCTCATAATTAATTGAATTAGCAGTGCAACCAAGCATTGCTATCTCTGTTGAAAAATATCCAAAAAACTTAGAAATCATGGTTGCTCAAAAAAAACTTATACATCACATAATTGAAGGATATTTAAGATGAAATTAATATTACTTTTTGGATCTGGAAAATTACATGCTTCAGTCTTAAACCTCATGATAATTCAAAAAGTAATTTATCCCTGGAAGTAAGCTTATAGTAGTAATAAATAATTAATAAGAGTCTCTTTTTAAGTTAGCCAATTTTTCTTACCGTGAACAAACATACTGTATACAGTTTGAAGTTAAAATTTAACTGGAGCATTTCAAAAAATAGAACGATAGCTTTATATAACTATAAATGTGACAATAGTAATTAACAACCGTCAGTCAATGTTTGTACTTAAAAGCAATTTACGAATTAAGTTTTGCAATTGGACGTTTGCGAATATGCGAATAATAATTGTAGAAGTTTTCTAGTAAAGAAATTGTGTAGAAGATTGCTGCGGACGACGCACGTACGCAAAACGACATAAACACACGTTATGTATATGTACAAAGTATATGATGTTGAAAATGTATACATTATGATTTAGAGGGAGCAAGTTACGTACTGGTTTTTATCGTGGGGTCCATTTGACGACTTATTAATACGACGAAATAAAATAAAACTAGAACTACAAATTTAGGGATCACATCTATTTTTGATAACTCAAGCACAATCCCAAACCCAAATAGACTCACACTAATCTCTAGAGAACGCACGATCTATGGATAGGTTTGCGCACTGAACTTACAAATAAATGGAAAACAAAAGGCCTATGCCCGTGTGGAGTCCGTTATTACCATTGGGCACGATATTACGGACTAGGGATTACATGTTTTACCCCTTAAAACTTTGTGTATGTTTATATGCATGTCTTGGTTCATAAAGAGTTTAATTACAACCAATTAGAAAATGAAAGATTAATGCCCTTTTGAAATTGTTAGCATATTTTGACAAAACCCTGGTTTATAAAAGAGGATTACAAGTTGCAACCGAAACATTATTTTGCACTACAACTATCCACCTACCAAATTCAGCTATTAAATGTTTAATAAATATAAAGGTCTGAAGTTTGATGTCGTGGAAATGATGCTAATTGACAACAAAGCACAATCCTGATAAACTCCACATGCATGTTTCAGTTCAAGCAAATCAATTTAATTATAGTATTTGATGGAAATTTCGTTTCTTAGGATTTACGAATAACTTGCATCCAGATTGTGAGCTAAATTACAAAGTAATAAAACAACAAACAACTACTACACATTTCAATATTAATACATATCCGACTTCGAAATTAATATAAAATTTATTGTCCAAGTTTGGTAACTATATGCAGTATTTTATTATATAAATCAGATGTAATTAATCTGTGATATACGAAAACGGAATATAGTTCTCTGGAGATTAATCGGTTGGGTTATGAAAAAAAACATAACACTGAAAATTAATTATAATTTACCAAATTTCAACATGTACTATTTTTAATTGAAAAAGCAACCTAAATCAGTGTGGTAATATTAAATGTGTTTCTTTTGTTAATTATTTAGATCTTAAAAGAATAAAATTATATATCTAATATTTTGAAAATTGGATACTATATGAAAAACTACAAAATAGCTATTAGTATTTGATAAGTTAAAAAGTGTCTGGATCACATGTAAAACAAACTTTTTTGAGAAGACCATCATAACAAAACGCCAGCTTCACAGGTTTACCAACACTCATGATCTAAACTTTCCTAACAAGTGAAATAACACCGTCCACGTTATACTTCACTTTTACATATACCTTTGCTGACCTATTTGTTGTTTCGTCCACTTGTCCCAACTTTGACAATATAATGCCTCTGGTATACGTTCGAAAGATGATGAATTCAGATTTCGAAAATGATTTGATGAAGAAAAGTGGGATACTCTATTCGTTTTCAAAAAAAAAAACAAAAAAAACTTCTCAGTATCTGTGAGAAGATGACGTTCTGTATCAAAGTAACTATTCTCTCATCATTGATCTAAATCCTCCCCTAGATTCCAACTCATCGGAAAAGTAAACCTACCGTTGGATTCCCGAATTGCGGTATGACTTTTAGCAACCAGACATATACTTATGTTTGATTCATACTTTGAAAATAGTACTAACATCCGCCTTGTGTGTCAGACATTACATTGCTAAACATAAATAAGGGTAATCGCCAGTTTTTAAACCGGTGAATTTATTGAAGACAGTGATACTTGAAAGAGAAGAAGAATGTGTATAAAAAGCAAACTCTTCAGAGCCTTGCGGTACGAAGCTGCTGCTTGATCAAGGGACGAATGTATTCTTGGTACCCATCAGGAACCACTGAGTCGTTCAATGGATCCTTCCATGCTTCCTCAAAGAGCTTCGGGTATACATTACCGTCGTAACGCCCCAGCACCGAGTTCAAGTAATGGTCAGTGTAGTTGAAGGCGTCCACAAGCGCAACCGCATTGGGGCGGACCTATAACAAGGAACAACAAATGTTAATATACTACTCAGCTTTTGAAGTAACAAACAGAGACAGAGAGAGAGGAGGAACCAGAGTGTATAAGGAACGGAGCTGGTCATTGGCTAGAGAGGCTTGTTTTGGAGTGATGGAGTTAGTGGAGAGGAAATCTCCGAGGTGTTTATGAAGGATATGGAGAGCGTAAATGTAACACAAATTGCTCAGCTGTTCCTTCACTCCTCTGCCTCCTATGTCTTGTTCAAGCTTAGCTATGAACCTAAACAAGACAAAGTTGGTGAAATTCAAGAGCTGACTCGAGAGAATCACTAACTACTATCTGATCCGTTTGAAATGGTGAAGAGGAAGAAGCTTACTTGGAAACAACAATCAATTGGCAATGAGCGACCGCGGCCTCAACAAGCTCGGCCAATAGCTCTGAGAATCCTGCAGGTAGGAGAATTTTTTGTGAGAAAATACCGTAGAGTTTGGTCCTTTGGTTTAGGATCTGACAGGGAGACTAATTGCTCTGGATTTCATGGAGTTAGAGAAGTGTACCTTGTTCTTGATTCTCAAACTTGCTGAGGTTTTTGGCACAAGCAACAGCCATTCTCAGAGCCCTTGCTTCAAAAGCTTCCAGTACCGCAGCAGGGTTTAACCAATCCGCAGCTACATGCCCAAAGAATAAAACGGTACTCATTAACTCGGGAACCGTATTGAGAAAGATCATTCGTTTAATGTAGCGGGAAGAAGGGAAATAACATGTAAACTTGAAAACTCACCTTTTTGAACACCAGAGCGACATTGCAAAAGATGTTCAGCACGAGCCATGTAAGCAGTTGTGCCAACGGGAGCCTTCCCAGATCCCAGCTGGGACACTGTCTTCATGAGAAATCTAGCAACCTATAAACACAATTACGTGAATAACCGCAAATGTCAATGGAGAAATTCTTATTGCTGGAAAAATTTAGGAAACACAATGAACCAAAAACTTTAAAAAGTAGCTTAATGTGTCTTCCATGTCTACCATAAACACACTTGCCCAAAAAATGTGAAACTGATAAAACCTGCATATCATACAATATCTAAGAAGGACAAAACTCGCAATACGAAGATATGTTAAATCATTAATTCACAGCCAAAAATCCAGAGAGCGGTAAGCTGAATAGCCACGTGCCAAGAAATTTATTCGAATTGACACTGTTATTCTCGTATGTGAAAACCGTTCACACTTGATAACATTTGCACAATAATAAGTACCTGTAACTGTAGCACAATATTGTCTCCTTCGTATGTGCAGGCAGGAACATATACAGCAAACAGCTCGGGGAGCCCACTGCACCACAAGTATCCATGTCCACCACATAACTTACGACATTCTTCAATGCCATCCTGCAACCAACAGTAAGCTTAAGCTAACTTTCCAATTCTAAATACACATCCAAGCCCCGTGAAGGAGTCTACAAACTTTCCAAAATGTGAGCGGTGTGAACCATAGAGAAGCAAACCCGATTGGTCTAGTCTAGTGAGCTAAAAGGATCAGTTCTGGAACATACCGCCGTGGCTGTGGTGGTGAGAGACTTCAATCCTGCAGTGCATGCATGAGCCTCAGGCAATGTAGCGAAATCACTGGCCTGCAGTCTTGCAGTTACATCCGTGTACAGCCATTTTAGCCACTCCCCAACAAATCGAAATGCATATGCAGATGCTAGTAGAGGAAATAGCCTGTTCTGCTGAGTTTTATAATCAATCACCTGTGATAACAACATGCAGGAAATATTACATTCCCTTTTCAAGCCAGTAAAATAGTCACTAAACTCTAATGAGAATACGGAAAACTCCATACAACCATGAGTATCTTTGATTATGAAAGGAGTTAAAATGAGTACCTGTGTCTCACTGCCACCATTCTTGGCACCAAACTGCCTCCGCACTGCGCTGTACCTTGTAGCTATGCAAACTGCTCTAGAGAGTGCATTTGAAGCGTCTGCCACAATTGTTTGTCTCACATACACCATAGTACCATACATTAGCTGCTTTGGAACATCCGAAGGAACATATTTTCCTTCCTTTGTAACTTTAGCCAGCCTGAAACGTTTTGGAAAAGAAGAAAAATGCAGAATCATAAGCCCACATGTAAGCACAAGCCATTTCAACTAGAAATAAAAGGCTAAGAGAGAGGACCTCATGAGCATTTGATCTCTGGGAATGCGAACTTGATCAAACATAAGAAAACCGTTGTCCATAGAATTATATGCTCCATTACCCATCTTCGTCCCGATATCACCAACAATTATATTGGGCAGAGGAGAATGATCTTCCAAGCTGCGAAGTTGCACAATGAACCCTGGAAGAGGAAAGTTAAGCAATAAATACCCGAGCAAGAAAAAACGAAACAAAACAAAAGAGAAAATATTTCGCAGTACATACCATGAACACCATAGTCTTTGCCGTCAGTGATGAGACGAGCGTAAACAACAGCATGTGTAGAAACTTTTCCCAAGCCACCAGGCCACCACTATTCATCAACCAAAAACCAGATGCAAAAATCTTAACACAACGAAGAGACAAACAATGCATGCTAAATATCAACGGTATCCTAGTATACTCACTTTGGAAGAAGTCTGAGTTGGACTGTGAATCACAAACTCATCAGTCTTGGGATCAAAAGTGGCGGTAGTCTCAAGTCCTTGAACATTAGAGCCATGACCAAGCTCAGTTTGTGCATAACACCCAATAATCTGCATCTTATTAGCCAAAGACAACCACTTCTGTTGCTGCTCCTCTGTACCCTGCCCCTTAATAGCAGGCACAAACATTCCCTATAGAACAAATACAAAAAAAAACATGAATCCCCCATTCAAAATGCAGTGTGTCGAACAAACTATTGAATACGAGGAGGCCGAAGCCCGTAATGCCCCAGGCCCGAAACCACAGCATGTAATATTAGTTTCGTTTCAGCAGACACTCGCCCTAGCCAAGGGTCCTTCCCAGAAGAAACTATTTAACTACTCCCTCCGTTACAATTTACATGTCATTGTAGAGAAAACATTTTGTTTCAAAATATGTGTCGTTTTATAGTTACATGCAGAATTTATTACTTTTATATACATTTTTCTATTTTTTATTAGTTGAAATGGGATTAGATGTATATATAATTGTATTTTATTTTAAAAATATATAAAATTAAATGTTTTAATCTGTGTGCAAAAACCTGAAACAACTACTAAAATGAAACGGAGAGAGTATAAAGGTGGAGGGAGTGTAAAGGTGGAAGGAGGTACCCAGTGAAGATCAACAAAGGCAGGCTGGTCAACAAAGAACCTCAACCTTCCAGCTTCTTCCTCTGTAAACCAATAAAAAAACACACACAATCAAAACGACGTCATATCGAACCCCTTAATAACAAACAATAAGGTGCGTTAGAGAGAACAGAATACAATACCAGTGAGACGAAGCTCGATGATCCTCTTCCAAGCGTGAGCACATTTCTTCAACGTGCTCTTGAACAGCTCCTTCCTGCTCAACCTACCTCTATCGCTTTTCTCGAACACCTAATCGAATTTCATAATAATCAAAATCCTCCCTAATCGTAATCATAATAATAATCGAAAATCGAGGAGGGACTCACCGGATCGGAGGCGACGAGGCGGGCGATTCGATCGGAAACCTCGAAAGCTTGGCGAGAACCAGCCCAAACGATCTTCATCTCGTCGACATCGAACTCCGCCTTGTTCCTCTCATCGGCTAAGTGATCAATTCCCTCCATGGTTTCGATTCGGATTACCTAAAAACTTTCCCGAGAAAATAATAACAGATTCAAGACAAAGAGAAGAGAGGCAAAAATGCTTTTGGTGCCTCTACCGATTTAATTGCTGAGTAGTTGGGAGAGAGAGAGAGATTGATGAATTTTTTGAGCTTTTTTTTTTAAGGAAAATAAATAGATGAAAATTCGGGTTTTATCTTCAGATCCAGTCGTGTCACAGTATCGACAATAATCTATACAAGGGAACCCACGTAAAAAATGAGGAATTATTTGATTGTTTTCCGTATAACAACATTTTTTTATTCAATGAATAATGAGACCAAATCTCGTTTTGGGAGCTTTCAGAACTTTTTTTTTTTTAACAATTTCGGCTAAATGGGAACAATCTGTATGCATGTATTTGAAGATGACGATGATACACGTTTTTAAATTTGAAGATAAGATAACGTTTTGCCTTCTTATCACCTTCTTATCACGAAGAGATATGGTTGCATAATGCCCATAAGCCCTATAAATTAACAACTTGCATGTATTGCCTTATGGGCAAATCGAGATTTTTCTTAAAAGTACATAAATTTGAACATGTTTATAAAAAATATATTATAAATATAATGAATTTTCATATTAATATTAATGATTTTGCTCATTTTCTCCGTCCAGTGGACTCGCTTGTCAAGTTCAACTATGTATATGCAGCGTAGTAAAATTCGATTTAGTTTTTATTTCCCATCAAGCTGTTTGGTGTTAGGTCTTGGCAACGTCAAAAGAAAAAGTAGGCAACTATAAATTGTCGTTTTGTTATAACGTATAGGTATATAAGACGCTATTTTTGGTATTGTAAGAAATAACAAGTTGTCGATCTAGCTAGAACCACAGAAAATTAGTCACGTGTAGCAGTATGGTCCAAATACGTAAACTCCGTCCAAGTCCCACGGTTTTTTTTTAGTTTTTATATTGTTGACTGATCTGATTATTTTAGGGAAGACAAATCAAACAAGTTTTGTACAACTGCGTAGATCTTCACTAATTACAAATTTCAAGCAAAACGTAAACGTCGAATACTAGCATTTCATTATTGCAAATAAAAAACAAACATTTTATTACATTTCGTAACAAAAACACATAGACTTGGACTAAATGGCGTAGGTTAGCTATCAACAGCCCTCCAAAAGCCAGTAGCTACAAGCTAAACTAACACTCAAATTATTCAGTAGCTCAAGTAGTAAAGCAGAATAATAATGAAGAGGAGGTAGGAAGTTCGAGTAATCCTATTGACATTCTTTAAATTTTTTTCTCTTCTTATAAAAGATGAGTATGAATAGGTCATATTTTTCAGATTTGCTTCCGGCCCAATAGTTACTAGGACCGATTCTGCTTTGTACAGATCTAACTCTTACCAAAGTTCATTAGAACTAATATCAATCCAACCAGAATTTGATAGCGTAAGAGGCGAACAAAGTACTGATGTAGGACCCTGTCAGTCTCCGACTTGTTCGAAGAAGTCCTCATCTAATTCCAATGCCAAGGAAATTTGCTACCCACTGCCCTTAAAAGCAGAAAAACAAAATATCAAACACCAACAAGCAAGTCGATCCAAAAATCTAGGATGGAAGTTAAAAGGAAAAAGTATATATATATATATATCTGAAATAACGTTTCTCTTTTACATTTATAAGTTCAATAGAAGATAGTGTAGGACCGCTAATTTTGGTTCCAACAAATGTTTCAAGAAGACACAGGCACCTAAGATTGTGCATACGTACTACTTATTTAATGGGCTCAAGGTTCAAAATCTAACTGTTGACATAACCGTGAAGCCTATTTTCAACTGAGAATGTATAGAGAAGACACGGTATGAAGAGACATTGTTTTTTTTCTTCTGATAAACCCTTAGTGCTATAGAGTGGTAATGACAAGGGGTGTACCAACCATTTGTTACAGTCCATCATGTAAACCACCTAGACCGAAGCCATAACTGATGTGAGTAGATACCTTAATAGAGACTTAGCAACATCAAACAGTTTTAAAATTAGCATAGACAACTGTTTTGCGAAATTCAGCATGCTTACAATGGTAGTAAATATATCAACGAATGTACAAGAGCTCTAATGGGTTCACTACATAGCCCATATTACTATATTAAGTTTTTTCAATGAATGTGCAAGAGGGCTCTAATGGGCTAACTACATATTTGACCCATCTATACATGAGGCCCATACTACAATTGTTTATCAACGACGTAGAGGCAGAACTTCGAGTATTTGATGACACAACACACAAGTCTTGACCCAAAAGTCCTTCTGAAGATCCAAAAGTGAATAGCTCGTTGGGATCACCTGTTAGGAGAAGCTGGAATCAAGCACCCACATGCTCATTGGAGTTACCAAACAATTTCATGAGCTAATAATAATAAGAACCTTTCTCGTTGTATAAAGGTGAGTAGCCTCTCAAACCACGTCGTACCGTCACCATCTTCTCACAGGAGGACGAGAGAACAAGTTCTTGCTCTCCGTGAACACTCTTTTCATCAATTCCTCGGGGAACGCCATGATTCGTGAGATAGTAGAGAATCCATGATCCTAACAAGCCTAAGAATCAGAAATAATCATCAAAGCACACACATAATGTTTGTTCTAAACTCAAACCAGCATTTACTAATTAATGTGTGTGATACAAGTATAAGAAAAAAGAAGAGAACCTGCGAATCAGTCGTGAAGTAAAGAGCTTTTCCGGCATAGAAAGATCGATGATCGGAAGCTGAAGAACCGTTGACATTACTTTCTCTGTTGAAACTCACTGTCTCTCCCCATCTTCGCTTGTGTGTTTTCTAACTCTAATCTGTACTTGTCAGAACATGTCCGTAAAGTACCATACGCTTTCGTTTCAGCTTTCTTTCTTCACTTCTGGCCTGAGTTTTTTCTTTACTGGCTTTAGGCCCATCAAAATTAGACTCTCGTCAAGACCCACGTTTCTCATAATTATTTTTTTTGGCGTTTTCTTCATATTTAGATCAAACAATCAAATGTGTTTATGTGTGTGTTTTAATAGTAAGCATACGAAATTGAAAAGATAATTGTTTTTAGACTTAACTTTAGTTAACACATTAGAATGAGTCTCTCTTGGACAGACGCAAGACAAAGGGTTGGAGGAGATATTGGGCCGGTGCAAGTTCAAGCTCAAGTATGTTTCCTAATGAGTTTTTTTTTTTGCTCAAGAGGACAAGTTGGAGAAAAGAAATAGTACCTTATGAATTTGATCTATACATTATGATGGTTGATGGGAAATTAAAATATAAGTTTGTGGGTGGGGACAACTTTCATCATTTTAAGCAAAAGACAGCTTGCCAGCATAAATTTATACGATTTAGCTTCCTTAATAGTGTGATATGTAGAGATCATTATGTCCGATATTTGATTGCAAAATCTGGATTTATTATTGATTTGGTCGAACAACCTTATTGTCTCTCTTTTCCACAAATAGTGTGATTTTAATATTCTACACACTAATTAAGAAAAATGTTAAATTTTTATTTATTTCCTTAATAATTATAACTACTTTTTGAATCAGTCAATAGTCATTGTGATATTAATTGTATTTAAATTTTTTTCGAATTTAAAATTAATATAAAATTATACTGAGGATAAAAAAAAGACACATTTATAAACTATATATATATATATATCATATATCCCATATATCACACCAACCAAGCTACAAACATGCTTTTGCAAATAACTCCTGAAGGAAAAAAAGAAAAACAAATAATGATTTTAAGTCAAGGGTATACATGTAAATCAAGCATATAAAGGCATGAATAAAATAAAGCATAGAGATCATCTGAGTATCCATGACGAGGTTGCACGTGTGGCACAGCTTTTAAGCAAATAGATTAATAACTAGTGATCATCGATCTAATGAACAAATGATGATTATTGCCGTTTTGATTTAGCGGTTAATCGCATGTGCCAGCTCAGACGTCACATGGTAAAGACACGTGGGACCACTCCCCGAACCGAACCCATTCCCGAGCCACCTCGATTATTTTTGGAAATGCACATAGCCGCACGTGCGAGGGATTCTGTCAGCAGTGCACGATGTTGGTTCCTCCAACTTTCATCGGACGGCTGGTTGTCTCAGTGAGTGGTAACATCGGACGGCTGATTCTGTCAGCAGTGCACGATGAGGAGTACTATTTATTTTGATTACATGATATCTATAGTGAACATATAAATAAAAGTGACCATATAGTTGCTATGCTTCTATATACTAAAACATTTGACATATTTGTATTTTTATGATTATAGGCATTATTACTTTAACTGCTTATCTTTGTTTCATAAAAAATGTCGTTTTGTCATACAAAAAATGTCATTTTAGAATCTAATATAGCTTATATATATGTTAAATTTAATATTAATAACAAAATACATTGATCTTATAAATAATTATTTTTTATCACAGATACAGTTAGTTAAATATATATGTAATTAATAATAATATAATGCTTTAAGTCTTTTTTAATTTGTGTAAAAATGTCAAAATGATTTTTTTTCATAAAATAGAGGGAGAATTAGTTTGTGCGTTCATTTTGTCTAATGGTGATATGAATCAATTATCATGGATCAGCTAGCCTGGATCAAGCTCAAGCATTGTGTTTGTGCTTAACTTTAGGCTGTAGCACTTGCTATTATAACACCGAGTTCAGCATTTCTTTTGAGACACACATTGTACATCGTTCATATCGTACAATCAATATGTGTATTAACATAGTGTGTGTTTGCGAGTTGTAGCTGGCAGTACCATATGGGAAAGTCATGGAATTTAGGGCGGCTGATTATTTGACAGTTGAGGAGATGAAGTGTTATGGGGCAAACGAGGAGGACACACGTGTGCTTCGCTGTCTTATGACTCTGAATCGAGTGTGGAACTTCGAGCTCCACGTCCCTTCCACGTGATGCTGGTGATGCTCGAATTAACTTCTTTTTAAAAAAAAATTTTACTAAAAATAAAAGCTCGAACCAACTTGCCTTTAGATTTCGATCCCTTCCTGTCCTTTTTCCGATTAATGTTCTTTCTTTTTTCGATTCTTCATGGTTTGCGCATGGTTATTTTTTATTATTGTAATGATAATATACTATGTTCTATGAGAACCCATGTTAAAACTCTTTGGAATACTTGTGCAAATGTGTATTTGATTCAGTTCAAAAACAAAAACAAAATGTGTATTTGATTCGTCGCTATATTAGCGTTTTAATTTAGCGCTTGTCTTTATTCTAAAGTGGCATAACAGAAATTCATATTTTGCATTTTGAACAAATAAATATACATTTTGTAATGGTGGTAGTGTATTAGTAATTTCTTGGAATTTGGTGTGTATATACATCATTCCTAGATTTAATTATCCCTGTGAACTAGATTGTTACCATGTAACCAGTATGTACTTGAGGTTAGACTAAAGTGATTTATATAGTAGATCGTAACAGATGATCCGTCTATATTGTTTGATCCGAATTTAGAGTGACTTCTGACTAGTGTCAATGGTGGACCAGTCGATCATTTGTTAAACTCTACCATATTAATCACTTATAATGAAACTCAAGTCCATATTGGGTTAAGTAGTTATAATTTAGTATACAAATTTACTATCTTACAAACAGAGAATCATATATAAAATTTACACGAAAAATAATTTGCACATCTTGTAGTATATTTGTATGCGTTACGAAAGAATGAGTCGGAAAATCTTGGTATCATGTATTCACTTCATAATTAAATAACTAGTCAATATCTCTATGTTCCAGGGAAAATCGTGATGTTTGCGTTCGCAAATTTAATCTCGTGAAAGTTATATACGATCTCTAATTTAATCGCCACACAAAACGGTGTCATTTGTTACATCCCCTATATATTATTTGAGAATCATTTAAAAAGTCGTAACCTTAATTTTGTAAGAATTAAAAATAACCCCAATCCAATGTGGCATAACTCTTTGGCTTCTATTTCAAATCCCAAGAATTATAGAGCATGTGATATAATGTATAGTCTAAAAATTATACTCCTTAGCAAATTTAATATTTCGTAGGTTATAGTTGGTCGCATATATCAAATATTTATTGTTTCACATGTTTTCCTTAAATAAAACCTACGAAATTACCTAATGTGATTAAAATATATATATGACAATTAATGATTTTAAACAATAAAGATTTGATAACAATCTATATACTTTTTCTCATTTTGTTTATTTATTTATTATTAAAATAAATTACACAATTACATTAACCATATAATAAAAATCTAGATTTTTTTTTGTGTATGTTGTATTTCGAATTTTTCATAATGAGTATAAATTACTAAAACTGTTAAAAGTCTTACATGAATTTTTAGGATCATGTTTTTAATTCTTTTTCTATATTAAAATATAATGATTATAAGACCATATGAAGAAATAATTTTAGTTTATATATATTTCACATCGTTTTAATTAAACTATACATCGTATGAAAATACATACTTATATTTTGATATTTGCCTTGAACATATATTGAAAAGTTAATATTTTAATGTTGAAATATGTCATTTTTAAAAAAAATGATTATAAATTGAAACTACTAAACATCTCACATTAAAAAATGCGTTGTTGTAAAGTTTTATTACACAAATATGCAAATAATCATAACATCACATGAGTAGAAACTTCATTTAATAAATATCTATATTAAAAGTGTGTATTACTATGTTTATATCATTTAAATTTAAATATTTATCATATACAATATATAAGATTGATTATTTTGATTTATTTATCCTAATTGCGAATAAACATGAGTGATAGTTAAATTTATATGCTTAGCCAATTTAATACATAATAGTAACTGAATTCTTAGTTATTTAATATCTATATTTATTATTTTATAATATGCAAAAAAATATAAAATAAATAATAAATATAAAATACTTATTGTGCATAAATTGCAGATCTTAACATAAGTATGTATATCTTTAATTATTTTAAATCTTAAGTATTTTCTAAATCTTAGGTCAAAACAAACAAACGAAAAGAGAATAAACTTCATATATCGAGTAATTAAAAAAATATAAAAAACACAACAAGAGAAAAATTGAAGACAAATAGGATTGACACGTGAACCTAAACTTCTCATAACCATAATTAATTTTTAAATTGTTAAATCATGATATAAAACTGAGTTAATTTTTAATTTGTTAGTTTTTAAATTCTTTAATTTTTTTTAATCAATATGGTTATTTTAAATCATGACCATAATTAATTTTAAATTGTTTATTTGTATTTGAAAAACTTAAAATATTATTTTTAAAAATAATTTAAAATTTAACTTAATTTTATATAAAATTATTTTGAAAATCTAATTTGTAAAAAATATAATTTTCTAATATTATTAGAAAAATAAATAAATTATATTAAATTAATTTTGAAACTTTAGATATTTTAAATGCAAATATTTTACTAACCGCTTCTTAAAAAACATTAGGGAACTTGCTAATACTCTACCAATCAAGTCCAATGACACTCTGTTTATTTTTCATCAGTCGAACACTGAAAAGTGAAAAGATATATAAATCGGGTCCATTAAATTCTAAGATTTGATCTACAGTTCTAATTACAATTGTTTCTGATCCTACGTATAGATAATTATATAAAAATTTCAAAATTCTAAAATTTCAAATCCATAAAAAAAAAATCATATATAAATTTTAAATTTTTCAGTATTAAAATTTTATATTTTAACTACATATATTTATCCTGCGCAAGGCGCAGGTATTATCCTAGTTATTGGTATTTGATCATAATTAATGACATGCTGATGTCTTCGTAAATAGCAACTGCCAGTTTTCACCAGTTTCTTTAGGAACCAGAAAAGGTAAACCATGCACTTAGTTTCTACGATTTGCGATAAATTTCAAAATTTTAACATAAGTATATTTTTGAGTGAACATTCAGAGAGAAAAACGCAAACTCTAGAGCTTAAATGCACATGTGCTCATAACTTTACATAAGTTGTTAGATAACCAAATGCATAGTCAACATTTGCAAGAAAACAGTGCCAAAAACCATAGATAAAATCGTGTTCTGTGTGTATATTAGTTAACAAAAAAACGTGATATTGTGCAAAACATATTTTTGACAAAAAAAATATTATTATAAATTTGCATGTCCTGCTAATTATTATTTTAGATTTATCATAAATTTTTGGACCTGAATCCATAATTTTTGTAGACTTAAACCACAATATAAAATACTATTTTATCTTAAATATCACACGATCATATCAAACATATACCATTCGAGAACATACATGAAATCCAAGTTTTTATGGCTGTAGACGATAAACAAATCAGCATAAACTTCTTTTTTTGGTCAAATCAGCATAAACTCCAAGCAGCAAAATAATTCTACGCAATATATTCATCTAAAATAGCGAAGATAAGTTAGGCGAAGAAAAACGACAGCTATGAAGAATAGACAGCAAAATGAGTTGACATAAAAAAATGCATTTTTTGTTATTTACTTTATTATTTCTTTGTCGTCGTTATTTACTGATCAATGGAGTTCAAATAATTGGGAGGAGGAGTTATGATTAGAGAATGAAGAAACCCAAAATTTTGAAGTCAAATCGGACAAAAGTACTAGTGGGGCCAGTGCCATAACTGAGAGATACTACGTTGAAGGACAAACTGGTCAATTACATCTACTTTCTTTAAGACACAGCCGAGTTACTGGTCCCACCGTGGGGGTCCGCTTCACGTGAACTTCACATGCCATTCATGCTTCTTTTGTCATGCTGTAGGTCCCACTTTCACTCTCATGTAGTTTTCCTTTAATTGATTAGCTTCATGGAAAATGTTTTTTTGATTGTTTCGTACCGTTCTATCTATCCTTCTTAAAAGTAAAACCTACCTATTTATTATTGGTGATTGCAAATATAAAAATCTAAATTTAATTTTGAATTATTTATTTCAGCAGGGAAATTTTACGAAATCTTGAATATATACAAATCTGTATGTATATGTGTATAATAAGTTAGTACATATATAACAAGTTAGAAAATAGCAATTGCTTATAGTTCCTGATTTTATATTTTCATTATCATATATATGTATAGGGCTAGATAATTGAATTCACTCTCGTGAGATCGTGATCCGTTGTCTCATAGCAAAGATTAATTGAATCAATAGTTGTACAAATATACATTTTCTATGTAAAAACATAAAATTTATAGTATTCTACAGGAATAATAATTAAACATAGATATGTATGTCACTTACATATATAACATCTGTACATTCGTATTTTCTTTTATATTACAATAATTGGAGGTTAGAAATCCCAAAACAGCAATCCGTGACAACAGAATGCATGTGTATTTCATCGCACTTATGCTAAAGAAGTATTATAGTGAAATATATATATATATATATATATATATATAATAATGGAATTGGTATGAATTACATCTTCGTGTGTACTTCACCGCACTTATGGTATATAAAGAGATTCAGAAAATAATGGCGCTTTGCTCATTAATTTATTTGAAAATAGCAACATTTGATATCACAGTGTCTTATTTGAAGAATTACGTGGACAACCTCCACGCGAGGTTCTTTCGTCTACACAGATGACTATGCAAGACAAACGAAGACTAATTATCATTCAAATTAAGTAATTAATAAAGTGTTTAAAGTAAGCAACTAACCATTTTTGAGTAAAGATATTCACTAATAAAAGTAAAAATAATAATCTGATCCCCTTTTAAGAGTAACTGACATTTAGAATGTTTTATTTTAACTATAATGTTGATGGTATAGTGGTAATCGGATTTTGAGAAACTAAACAATCCAGATTCTAAGTCATCTTATTAAATTTTATTTTGTGATCATGAGGATATAAAGTTAGACTTAGACCTCGTTTGAATATCCAAAAGTATGTTCATCTATGGATTTCACCTCTTTTTGGGACTAATCAAAAAAAATTCATTGATCTAAATATGCTAATTATTTTTAAAGTAAAACAATATTTTCAAAAAAACTAAACATTTAAAAATGTATATTGCAGTTCTTTTAGATACTCTTCCAGCTACTAAAAAAACATCTAAACAGGCCTTTTATAAAAACAATATTCAGGAACCCTTTCTAAAAAATACTAATTAAAAAGCACAGTTTGAAATATCTCCAACTCAACTTCAAGTTTTCAATTCAAAATAGAGTTTGAAATAAGAAATATTTCAACTTTATTTTATTTTCTCTTATAAAACTAAATAAAAATGGGTTTCTTCCAAAAATGGAATAATTCTTTTTTCACTATTCTATTTTCACTCAAAAGTGAAGTATTGTTAAAACAGAACCGAATTCCATTATGACTTATTTTATCACAAAGTTTACTCCATTATTAAAAAAAATGGAATTTTATATTAGAAATACTCTCGTAAAAGAACTAAAAATCTTCTTCTTGATTAAAGAAACATCTCAGAATCAGTTTAAATCACTTGTTCTGTTAATCAGTAAAAAACTAAAAATACACATGAAAACGGTAGAATTATCCAACGAGTTATTTAATAAGAAGCATATAATAACACCAAAAAGCAGAAGGGGTAGAGTTCACGTGCATGTCACGCGGGTCATAGTTGTGGACACATGAGCCTCGTACGGTGTAAAGATGGAGAGTAGCAAGGGTCGCACGATTCGCTCGTGGGATGTTGACTTGTCAATTTGTTGAAGGGGGCATGTACATACTTAATGATTAAATACTTGTCAATGATAATATGCCACGTTATATATTGACAATGGGACCACCTATATCCAAACAACATGATTAATACTGATTTCTCATCCCCATTTCTGCCTAAAAATCTCTCAAATTTGTGCCCCAAATTTTAGTTTTTTATAATTTATTTTGGAGTCGGATCAGATGTATAATTACAAGAATAAAAATATGAGTATCCATGGCTCTTCAAAATTGTCACTAGTTATAGTGAGTAAATTCACATTAAGATGTTCTACTAATTTCTGTAATAAAACTGAGCCATGATCATTTTCTTATAAGATTACTCATCTAATATTTAAAATAAAAATGCAACACAACTACCATCTATTTATCTTTATTTCATTAATTTTTATCTCACTTGTGTTATATCTCTCATAAAAATTTTAATCGATTTAATCAATGTTGTATACACATTTATGTTTTAATTGAACAATCAGATATGTGTATATATGTGCAATAAAATACTAGAAACATACTCTCCTTTAGTTTCATAGAAAGTTGTTTTCAATTTAGTTAAGCAATTACTAGCTTTCACATCTATATTTTCTAACAACAAAAATAGTTTCATTTATTCAAAGCTATCTAGTTTGGAGTTTATTTTATTATAATTTTATGACAATTTCATTAAATAGGCATGTATTGATATATGCATAATAAACTTTCAATCTGTATGTAAGATTAATATAGTGACATGATAGTGATAATCGTTACCCATAAGAGACTATGTTTCATATTACTCGTGGTTTCTGTGATATCATAAAAGTTTCTTAATTAGGCTTGACAATGATTTAATACAACACGACACACCTGGCAAGCAAAAAAATATGTCACACAAATATTTATCATATTTAAGAAAGCAAAAAATATCGACCGACAACAAGATTGGTCAAGATGAACTCAACAATTGAACCATTAAGTACAGTGAAACACCCGCAGAAAATATCACATCACCTACTCATAGGTGTAATAATGTAACTTAAAACATATCGAGAAAAGGGGACCAGGTTACATGAAATTGTGGAGATGATCATATGCATAAGTTCACCCTATGATTCCAACCCCCCCTTAGCTTAGTGGCTACGACCATAGTCGACATCTCAAACTCGAACCTCGAGTTACATGTCGTGTTGTGATATAATAAGGACGAGAGTAAATTATGCACTGGACAAAATTTCGCAAGTGGATCCGATTGGCAATTATTTTAAAACATCAATAGAACAAAATATTATTATACCAAAATTTACCATATACTAAATTCATTTCTTAAAGATATATCTTTAGTGCTGTTACAAATTTTATAACAAGATATTAAATCACTGCGGAATTTACATATGGGCTGCAGCATCCGAGATCGAAAACTGTTATCGGTGAGCCACATGGTGACGTCCTGGCAGTATCCTTGCTCACTTCGATCTCTAGTCTGAACCACTTCGGTGAGGTCATGATACTCGGCTAGCAAAAAAAAAAGACATTAAGGGTCCGACTGGTTTCCCCGCTACCACCCGCAAACGCAGCTTTTGCGGTTGATGGCGGTTGCTAGCGTTTTGCAACAATCACAAAAACCGCTACAAATCGCTTCAAACCGCTCCCAACCTCTTAAAATCAAAAGCTGGTTTCAGCTAGCGTTTGCGTTTGCGGGCGATTGCGGGTGGGTAAAAAAACTATTTTTCTTTTAAACTTAAATTAAAATATAAAAATAAAAATAATATAACTAAAACTATATCTACCTTTTATTTTTAATATAAATTCACTAAAAATATCC
>CAKOAT010085154.1:805298-841058 GCA_932364175.1 Eruca vesicaria subsp. sativa
ATAAATATATAAATATATAAATATATAAATATATAAATATATAAATATATAAATATATAAATATATAAATATATAAATATATAAATATATAAATATATAAATATATAAATATATAAATATATAAATATATAAATATATAAATATATAAATATATAAATATATAAATATATAAATATATAAATATATAAATAATTATATTATATTATATTATAATATTTTATTAATTATAGAAATTATATTTTCATCTAAATAAAAATAATAAAAATAATATTGTTATTACTTATAATATATTAATAGTTATTAATTTTTATCATAATAGTATGTTTTGATATTTTTATAATGTTATAATATGTTAATATTGGAAATTTATTATTGAACCGCTGTAGTATCTCATAATCAACCAGTCATAAATGTCCCGCAAACGCACCAGTTTTTAATCGCTGTACCAGTCGTACAAATCGCCTAATAACGCTAGAAACCACAACTACCCACATCCGCAAACTCCCGCAACCGCAATCGCAACCGCCGCGTTTCAACCAGTCAGACCATAAATCACTGTCATAGATGCAATAACCTAATTATTTTTTTCAATAACTTTCAACCATTAATAATTCAATAAACCCAATTTTTTTTTAAAGTTTATAATTTCAATACAGAAAATATTAAAACTTTTATCTTTGTAAAAGTTTTTTTTTTCCAAAATATCTATCTTAACAAAGCAAATGGAGGATATTGTTAAAATTTGTTCATACATCCGTTTTCCATAATTTGCAATATCACTTCTATTCTCTCTATAATAAACATGTTTGAAGAGATCAGATGACAACATATTTGAAAATAACAAATATATATTTATTAAAAATGAGTTCTCTAAACATATGAATACCGTCTTGTGAGCAGAATGTATATTTAATCTACCATTAATTTTCACCAAACTCATTTGTTAGGAGATTACGGATGAAATTTTTTTTTAAAAACTTATTTAAAAAGAAACAGATAAAACAAGGGTTTTATTTCAAAAGTTCTTGTCTATAACAATCAAAGTAGAGAATTTGATATTTCTTACAAAAATACTTATTCACTAAGGAGTGATGTTTTAACTTACAAATGGTAGTGGATTATGTACACTCCAATAGTAAACATAACTGAAACTATTTTCAACAATGTGCACATTGATAGTGTTTTTGAACTATGAACTATTGTCGTGTTTTCTAACCACTATTTTATTAAGTTAGATAAACTTTCAATTTCAAATCAATTGATGATAAATAAATTAACTCGTTTATTTTTTACATTATTTGAGATTCTTTTCATGTGGAAGACGTTATCTTTAATACATCTCTTCGAGATGAACTTCAGATTTTTGATAAGTGGTTTAGTCTATCTATCTTATATATTCAATTAATTTCAAAAATTATATAATTTAAAAGTTATTTTAAAAAAATTCTAGTGCATGTTTTATCAAATAATAAATACTAATTACAAACTGTTTAAAAATTAATTGCACTTACTAAATTCTTATTGGTTTATAATTATGTGACAAAAAAAATTTTACTAAATGTTTTATTAATTTGTGTGGAAAGTATAAATATGCATCATACTGAAACAAAAAAAAAAGTATTTTTTAAGATTAATTCCAATATTCAATCTTTGTCTCAGATAATTTCAACTGCCAAGATTTTTTTTTATAAAAAAATTGTAATTCCTAATGTATAAATTAACATAAAAAAATGTTGACATCATTTTGTACAATTTAGATGTATTGTTTCCATATCCTGAAACAAGATTTCGTAGGATTAGAATTTAGACCTAATTTCTTTTTGGGATTCTCATTGTTATTGAAAATAAAGGATTAAAATAAAAACGTTGACACCAAAATAAAATTGCTACCAGTCAAGCCGAAAGTGTACGTGGAACTGTGTAGAACCGAACCTGTATCATTAACGGATGCCATGCTCTAGTCACTATGGAGTACTATTATTAAATGGGCAAAACACGAAATATGATTAAAAAGAAGAAGAGAGGCTCTCATGATGGGGAATGGTCATGGACTTTACTGTTTTTAGGGACGAACAAGCAGTATCGTATGATTGTAATGACTTCCTCTGTCAGCGCGTGGACCGACAATTCGACACTACCGTGTGTGAGCATCACGTGGTTCGAGGCCTCTCACTGGCTCATATCATGTTGGGTCCACGTGAGTTTCTTTTTCATTTCTTCTTCTCTTCCTTTCCCCGCTTAATGTGATACCAGTACTAGATATCTGATGTTTTATTTATAAGTTTAATATACACCTTTTTCCATAGTTTTCTTTTACAATAAAATGCAGTTTTTATGTTTACTCCATTTTTTCCTAAGGATGTCCCCATTGTTTTCTGCATCCCCACGTGAACTCCACCACTACTTTCTGTTTAGACAAAAAGCTTTTAACTAAAATATAGACTCGTTTTTTCAGATCTACAACTGTGAATCAAAACTACTTTACAATGTATTGGCAATTAAGTAATAAGTATGTATTAGTATGCGACTATGGATTCCATTCCCCATTGAAGAAAATGACACAAGTGAAGAACATTCATGTCACAACCTCTGAGCTTGTCTCTTATTGGTAAACGTGCAAGTATTGCTAGTCAAATTACAAGGGAGAAACGAGGATCGTACTCTTTGAATCATACCACATCGGTTCAAACATGATTTTGTAAGTGCTTTCGAATATCCTTGGAAGACAAAATTTGAGTGTATTCCCATGTAGGGAGTGGTCATTAGGAAGGTCTGGAGACTCTATTAATATATGCCTCAACAAGTCGAACATCTTAAGTCTTAACGGATCTGAATTCATGACTTAATTCAAAACCTACTTATTACACGCTTGTCACGATTTAAAAAAAAAAAATAAGCTGCAACCTTATTTCAAAAAAAAAAACGGAAAGTATATCTACCTATTGCTAAATATGGACCCGCTAAATATACAAATAATTAGGGTTTGATCTGAGAAGCAAACATGTACTATACTATTTATAATGTATCAAACAATGCATTGTCATGTTCTTACTTATTACAAATGTATCTTACAATTCATTGTCATATTATTACAAAGTATCTTACAATGCATTGTCATATTTTTTTTGTCTGATGGATATAAAAAGCCATCAAGCTTTTAACGGGCAATGACTATTTCGCTGAGTGATTTTTGGCCTTAGGAATGTCGAATCATCCATCTTATCAATGAAAAAATTAGCATCAACAAGGACATGAATAGATCTAAAATCAAATATTGATAACAATGTGTGTTCACAAAAACATAATCCTAAACACGTCACAATTATTTGGTTATTAAATACAAGATCTTAAATAACACTCACTTCGGATGGTGGTTCTCTTCATAAAATTTACTTGAGCATCAGAGCATAAATATTGAGATTCTGTTGAATCATAAAATTTATGTCAGAGGTGAAAAATTTGTTGGTGAAAATATTCGCAAGTTTAGATCGATGGGAAATCAATATAATAAAGTTTTCTTCATTCACCGTATATGTACAGTAAATCGAATTTGTAGTATAACAAATTTATATCCTTGGTCCAAAACTTTAACCAAAATATTCAAAATTCAAATAGATTTTTTTTTCATATAGTAAAGTCATTGATGCTACGAGCAAAAAAACTACTAGATATGTTCTCTCGTATCAAAAATACGTTTTTGTTGTCCTTCCAGGTAAACAAATTTCTATTAATAAAGGCTAATTTTAAAATCTCTATTTAACGCAAACGAAAAATGTTATTTTCTCAAACAAAGAAAGACGTTTATTTACTAAAAAACAGTTTCCAAGAACTTCAATAAAAAAAAAGCTTTTTTCAAAACTGGCTCGTATGTGACCATTGTAATTGCACTTGCGAAAAATGACTATGAAACGGACCCACGTTGATTATGAAAATCAGATCGACGAAAAGATTGTGTCTCTGATTCCAATCATATCCATCCAATTCATATTTGATGGTTGGCATAGCATATAGCTGGATTAAGTGGGGGCCAACGTTGAAAACGTTTCTCAACCGTATGATTTCATCTCGACTTTTGTTTTCCCAGTGTCAAATCTTGACCGTCCAATTCTTTTTCAGTTTTTCTTATGATCCATCTCTTCTTTTAGCTTGTCACTGGGACCCTCACTGCTAATGCTGAATTGATATACCTTAAAAGGATTTTAGGGGAAGAAAAATCTGGGTGCAACTACGATATCTCCAACCAAAACTTCAAAATAAGGATTTGAAGTTAGATTACTCCTACCATGATTTAAAAAAAAAAGAAATTTAAAAGTTATTTATTTACATTATAGTATTTGACATTAACAAAAGTTATCAATAATAATAAAACTTCACAAATACATATAAAACATACTTTTAATATATCAATATATCATATAACACACGATATTATATTATTATATAATAAAATAATAGACATATATAACAAAACAATACACATACATAGAATTTTTTTTTAAAATAACATATAAAATATCAATTTCTATTAAAATATCAAATTACATAGAAAATTAAATATAAAATAAAAAAATTAGAAAACAACAACATACACACAAATGTGAACTTTATTTGATGTATTTTCTTATTTTTGTTAGTTTATTTTAATGTTGTGTAATATTTATTATATTTTATCTGATTTTGGTGTACTTAAATTATTTTAAAGACTAAAAAAATGAATAGTAGTTTTGAGGTTTTGAATAGTGAAACGTCAAATCTGAAATACCACTATTCAAAATTGTAAAATTTGAGGATTTGAAATCGGATTGGAATTATAAAAATTTCAAAATTTGAGAATTTGTGGTTCGGTTGAAAATGCTCTAATTAAAAAAATCGATTTTGATGTTGATTAGTGGGCCTCTATAATAACAAAATATAACTGTGCCATTATAAAAATGTTTAAACGATTTTAAAAACTTATATACTTTCACAAGTAACCACTTCATTTTTGACTGGTTTAAAGAGTTCCCACTACCGCGTCTCTAGCAATGCTCAATGTACATAGTAAAATTTGATTGAGACCATTTAACAATAATTTAACAATAATTTAACGTGTTAAAACAAATTAATGCTGTAGCTTATAATGAAATGCTCTATTTAGAACAAATGTTTCAATTCTTGATATAAATACTAGTTGATTAGACGAAAAACCTTACTTAAAATTAAATATGAAAATACATAAGCCACCATAAATTTCAAGATTAATGTTTTGTTTTTATTTAAATAATATATTTTAATTTAATTAGTTTTTTATGTTTTATAAACCGAATTAATAAAAAAATATCCGGATAAAAGTAATCAAACTGCGTTTTATACATATATTGTGAAAATGAAAGTGGTTTTACAAACCCAAAGAAAACAAGAATATCAATAAATTAAAAAAAAAATGAATTGTTATGTATTTGTAGAATAGATAAAACATTGATTTTCAAATATAAATAAAGTAATTTATCTGTATAATTTATTGGAAAAAATATCTTGGATTTCAACCATAATACGACATATGGTTTGCATATGATGCATATTTTAGTTTTTTTCACACGTATTAATAAAATATATAATAAATGTATATATTTTTGTGATTGTATTTTTCCATAAATTTAAACGAATAAGAATTCAAGTATTATTAAGTTTTTTGTAATTTGCAGTTAAACGTTATTAGTTGAAAAATATACATTAAAAATATAAAAATATTTTTTTGAACAAATATTTTTTTTTCTAAAACATGTAATAATATGAAACCGAGTGAATACTTGTTTTTGAACAAAAAAAAAAAAGAGAGAATACTTGTTTTCAATTAACTATGATCATGACTACCACACAGACAAACATTTATGTCATATGATGACACTCTCATCATCACAAACATCATTATATTTATCAATAAGGCTTACCATTATTTTATTTCCTGGTCATTAAGTAGTTCAACGACAAAATTCATGCGGTCGACTCATGCGTTAGGATAGGAAAATCTGAAAGAAGTTTGAATTCATTACTTTCTTTTCTAACAAAAGAAGTTTGAATTCAATGCAGCCGTTTTATTTGGCTTTCATTAGTTAACTTGATAAGTAATGCTTAAAAGTATTGTAAAAATATAAACAAAACAAAAAGTGATAAAGTAAAAGGTTTAAAAGAGTGCAACAAGCGTGACTCTGCCTTTAAGACCATTAAGATGGTGTAATCATTTTCACTCGTTATTCGACAACAATTAGAAGGATAGATTTGCATATCATTTCTACTTAAGACATTATTCTTTTATAATCACATCTCATAAAATAAAGTCAAATCGTGAAAATACTTAATAAATACCTAGAAAATTAGTACTAGTATTAAAGTTTGACTAGTGTAGATGGTAATTCTATAAGGTTGTTGCATAGTATCTTGAAAATATAATGTTCCATTACTTTTCAACGAGACTCCGTATAACTTTTTTTTGACTAGTTCAAATCCACTCAGGACGTAACAATTTAATCATTTTTAAAATTAGAACAATTGATTGAATTAAGAAAAAGAAGGAAATACCTATACGCAGTTTTAAAAACATGAATAAAATATTTATTATTAGTGGATTTTGTTCTCTTGATATTTGTTTGTATACTAATCAAGAGGAAGATATGTCCATTCTAAAGTCATGAATATCCTAAAAAAAAATCTCAAGTGATAGTTTGATATAACCTTTGACTAAGAATGTTAATGTATATTGACATAATCATTACTAGTGTGACTATATTTTATCATATTTCTTAGATTTGATCATTTGCTTGGGTAGAGAGAGTTACAAGAGGGGGACAAAGAAGCAAAGTTTGCTTGGGTTGGCTGCATATTCCCCCCCTTAAACACATAAACCCTACTTATTCCCCCCTAAACTACTAAGCTCTTTCCTAACCTACCCAAACATATATTTTCTCTTCATATTTCTCCCTAAACTTTTTAAACCCCCCTTTCTAATTGAATTCTCTAATCGTGATTAATGAATTAAAAATTGCGTTTAGAAAATAGCGATTACCCAATTAAAATTAACCCACCCGACATTTTTAAAAAATCATTCCATTATTAATCCCAAATTAATTGGAGCTTAGGGTTTTTTTATATTTTTTTACGACACAGAAACAAAGAGAGAGAGAGGACAGAAACGACGCCAGAGAGAGAGAGAGAGAGGGGAGGACAGAAACGACGCCAGAGAGAGAGAGAGAGAGAGAGAGAGAGAGAGAGAGAGAGAGGGGATAAACAAAACAAAGAAACAAAGAAGATGACCCAGAAAGAGAGAGAGACAGAAACAAACTCAAACTCAGACAAACTCAAACTAAGACATAGAAGTCATTCTTCTCTGTTTCAGTAATGGTATCAACACTTTGGACTTCACTTTTTTCATCTCTGTAAAAAAAATTCAAACTAAAACTCAGACATAAAACAAATATGAAGTCTAAGTTAAACAAGCTTGAAAATTCTCCAAACCTAACAACAATAGACCCTTCATGGTTCTTCAATGTCTTTCTCTCCTCTGCATTCTTTTTTTTTTCAACTCTTATGCATTCTCTTCTCTCATTCCGTCTCTCTCTCTTTTCTGTTCCCGTCATCTTTCTCTATCTCGTTGTTACTGGGTCATCTTCTTCGTTTCTCTCTCTCTCTCTCTCTCTCTCTCTCTTTGTTTCTGTCTCTCTGTCTCTCTGGTCGTTTCTCTCTCTCTCTCTCTCTGGCGTCGTTTCTGTCCCTCTCTCTCTCTCTCTTTTTTTCTGTGTCGTAAAAAAAATTAATTGGGCAATCGCTATTTTCTAAACGCAATTTTTGATTCATTAATCATGACTAGTATATCCAATTAGAGAGGGGGGTTTAAAAAGTTTGGGGGGACATATGAAGAGCAAATATATATTTGGGTGGGTTAAAAAAGAACTTAATAGTTTAGGGGGGAATAAGTAGGGTTTATGTGTTTAGAGGGGGGAATATGCAGCCAACCCTAATAATTATTTTACTTAAAAAAATAATAATTGTTTTGCCCTCTCCTAGTCACACACTCATGATTGATTTTTTATTTATTTATTTAATAAATAAATAACATCCTTCTCTCTCTCCCAACCTCTCTATATTAATCATTCTCTTCCTCACTTCCCATTCATCATCTCTCTTCTATCTCTTTCAATAGAAAAGCAGAAAACTTTAGTGCCAAAAGTCTCTTTTCTTTGTTCTTCCTGAGAAAATTTATCAGCAAGATGATGTTGGAGAAAGACGATCTGGGTCTGAGCTTAGGCTTGAATCTTCCCAAGAAACAAATGAATCTCAAATCTAACCCATCTGTTTCTCTTACTCCTTCTTTTGATTTACTTCGAAGATCTTCCTTCAACGAGAGTTTCAACTCTTCAGGTACACGTCATAGTTTTCTCTTACACATATTTTCCCCCGAGAAAAAAAAACAGAGCTTTCATTTCAAAGGTCTCACCTTTTTTCAATCTGATGCATGCAGTTCCATACTCAGATTCAAGTCGTGTAGAGACAAGAACCTTCATCCGTGGAATCGACGTGAACCAACCACCGTCTACGGCGGAATACGGCGACGAAGACGCCGGAGTATCTTCTCCGAACAGTACAGTCTCAAGCTCCACCGGGAAAAGAAGCGAGAGAGAAGAGGAAACAGATCCTCAAGGGTCAAGAGGATTAATCAGTGACGATGAAGACGGTGATAACTCGAGGAAGAAGCTTAGACTCTCCAAAGACCAATCTGCTATTCTCGAAGAGACTTTCAAGGATCACAGTACTCTTAACCCGAAGCAGAAACAAGCTTTGGCTAAGCAGTTAGGGTTAAGAGCAAGACAAGTTGAAGTTTGGTTTCAGAACAGACGAGCAAGGTATAAAAGAAAAAAACACAACACTTAAATAAAAAAAAAAGACAGAGATCTTGATCTCTCTTTGTTTTTTTACTTATAAGGGTATTTTGGTAATTTAATCAGGACAAAGCTGAAGCAGACGGAGGTTGACTGCGAGTACTTACGGCGATGCTGTGAGAATCTAACGGAAGATAACCGTCGGCTACAGAAAGAAGTAACGGAGCTGAGGTCGCTTAAGCTCTCTCCTCAGTTCTACATGCACATGAACCCACCCACCACATTGACCATGTGCCCTTCATGTGAACACGTGACGGTCCCACCACCACCACAACCACCTCATGCTGCTGCGTCAGGACACCAGCAGAGGTCGTTGCCGGTCAATCCGTGGGCTCCTGCTACGAGGGTTTCTCACGGCTTGGCGTTTGACGCGTTTCGTCCTCGGTCCTAGTCTTCAGTTTTGCAACCAGAGGACATTCTGGTCATTTTACTCAGTTTCTTTGGGGACCAGATGCATGTAGTTGTTGTTAACATGAAGTATGTACTATTTTTAGAAAAAATACATTAATATTTTCTCCCTTAGAGACTATCATGTTCATGCTAACAAGTGACAGCAAGTATTTACAGCCAATTATTCGGTATTTATTACTTTTAAATGCTTTATTTCTTTTGGTATTGCAATAAATAATAATACGTCAAAAGAAAAGATTGCAGTAAATAATATATTTGAACACTTACAATAGTTTGAAAGCCATTACTCATAAAAAAAAGAACACTTAGAATAGTTAACTTTTTAAGTTAACCAGTGTGTAGCCAGAAACCAAAAAGTATGATTGCTACTGGCATTTTATTAAAATATAAAATTGTCAAAATTTCTAATAGTTTTTCAGCCAACTCTTGTTTGTTAGTGATTAAAATGAAAAACTTTGTGACAAAAAAAAAATTACAAACTTTTCTATACAATTACTATATTGTTTGCGCCTAAACATGTATATACTGGTAATTTTCTTACGACACAGTTGAAGAGGACATTACCATATTGTTGTTGATCCCAACAAAACACAAGGTCATATTCATACTACTTGTTCCTGAATATTAAGTATCCACCTAATATAGGCCTTATGAACATGAAGGATGGGCTAATGGGCCGCTGTTTATTCAACCACTTGAGCAAATTCTAAATGTTACCATGACACAAACAACAACAAAAAAGGTATGTTCACCTCCAGGCAGAAGGGAGGTACGTGATGTCTAAACAATCGAAATGAAGACCACCTCTCCCCATTTAACTAAAAGTCAATATAATTGCCTCCGAGATGCAAAGGAGACGTCAAATGATTTGGAGCAAAAGCTTTTCTAAAGACTTTGGAATGGCTTGAGGGCTGAGGCAATTGCTTGCCTTGATAAGTTGATAACTTTGGTTTCTAAAAGTGATTTAACCATCTTGATGCCATCAGTTGGATGGCCACAAGACTGGCCTAGGCTGCACACCTATATAAAAGAGATCTTAAACAAAGGAAATGGCTACAACTATCCTTGATCCTTCGCATTTTGGGGACGCCAAGCAAACAAGTTTGCTGACAAACCATTACTAAACAAGCAAACAAAAGAGATCTTAAACAAAGGAGATGGCTACAACTGTCCTTGATCCTTCGCATTTTGGGGACACCAAGCAAATTTAGGTTGGTTGTAGTTTATCATGCCAATCTTCAAATCTCAAGTTTGACAAGGCCAGTTATTGAGATAGATAACCAAAACACTGTTCTTAACTAGTAGTGAAATATATAACCTGCATGACATTATCTATAGACTATAATCAATCTGGTGGGTATTAATTCACATAAATCTCAGTTCCAATTCCTATATTTCTGCCTGAATATATAATAACACAAACATCTTTAACAACCTTCCTGTTATTATTCAAATATTTAATACATTCTACTTAGAAGAATTTGCAGAGATCTTAATAGTAGACCTCTTGATGGATTCAATTCTTTGTAACCTAATTTGTTCTCTGAACTTTGCAATGAACTCATCAGCCTTCTTGTCCACGTCACTGGTGTTCCCACAAACTCCCTCTTCCTCTTCTATCTTCTTTTCCTCCATCTCGCTGTGATCATCAACTCCGTGGACTTCAGCTTCTCTTCTTCCATGCTCTGCATCCTCCGATTCTTCAGCTGCCTTGCTTCCCAAGAAATCATTCTTCTCAGTGTCTTCTTTAATAACCCTATGTTCCTTGGAGTCCACGACTGGATCAGACCACCACACCTTCTTAGAAGAGTTTCTTTTCGCAGAACGGTCGGAATATTTTCTCCGTTCGCTGCTTACTTTAGGCGACTTATAGTAGTCTATCGGAGGTGGTGGTGGCGGAGGCGGCGGAGGATAAAACTCGCCGCCGGAAAACTTCTTCTTCTGAACTGATTCTCTGTAAACTCCGGGAGAATGATCCTTTCTCGAGTTGTAAAACGCCGGTAAAGGCGGCGGAGGCGGAGGAGAAGGAGGTGACGGTGAAGGGCGAATCTCCTGCTTCCTCACTTTGTCTTCAACCGGTTTCGCTCCCTGCTCAGTTGTGAGCTTAGGTAAACGCGGAGAAGAAGAGGAAGAAGATGAAGTCAGATTCGCTGGATTCTTGATCAACGGCTGAGATTCAACCTCCGTTGAAGATGACGATGATCGGGACCTCCATGGGATTGGAGAAGGAAGGACATCACCGTTATCATCATCATCATCATCACCGAGACTCTTGAGTAGCTCTCTCTTGGATCTAACTTTCTCCCATGTGGAGTGATCAGAGACACGAGAGTAGTTGAAGCTACGAACAGGCAAGAGCAGAGGCTTTTCTCTAACCACTGAACTAACACGATCAACGAACCTAGTCTCGTTGTCTCTAGAAAGAACAACCTCGGGAGTTTTCATCTGGTACTTGTTCCTCCATGTCTGAAATTTCTGAAATTTACGGTTGTTGTCGCTGGAGGAATCATCGGACGGTTCAGATTCACTCTCATGATTACCCACGTTAAAAACAGAGGATACTTCAAGAAGCTTAGGAACATAGGTATTGTTATGATCGTTGTTATTGCTTGATCCGCCACCGTCGTAGTTCCGGCGACTGAAGAGGCCGTAGGAGACGGCGATGCCCACGAAGATAAGGTGGAGAAGCTCGAGGAGTCTGGTTTGGTTAGCGAGCTCTGGTGTCTGGGAGAGGAAGACAGGGACGATGGAGCAGAACACGGCGAGGATTAGGGCTTTGAAGATGAAGCGAGAGTAGAAATTTCTAGGGTTTTGATCTTCTTTGTTACCCAATTGGGTTGGTTTCTTGGAGTTTCTTCTTTCCACCATTGGAGAGAAAGTTAAGTGTTTTGTTGTAAAGGTTCTTTAAAATGAAGAGAAAATAAAAGTTGGTGGAAGTGCTCTAAGACTTAGAGGTTAAGTTCTGTTTTTTTTTTTTTTTTTTTTTTTTGGTTTTGAAATCCAAAATATGAAATCCAAGTTGATGGGTGAGTTCACTACCAACTTTTCTTTTTGGTTTCTAATACTATTCTAACATGCAAGCACAAGTTATTTAGGGAATATATAATTAACAGAGAAATACGACCAACAGCAGCCGATAATCTTTGTCGGCTAATGCAATAAAGGTAGCAGATTATTAAAGTTGTTATCTTTAAAGAGGGTAATTAGTTTGATAATACATAAAATAATATAGAGAATATTACAGAGAGGTCGCGTAGGCATATGACCCCGGAAGAATCTTTATTCCTTTCTTTTGGTCTGCTAACGCTAAAGCTTTTTTCTTACGCAGTACCCGTCTGAAAACATAGAAATGATAGTCCATTTTCAAAATAGAATATGAGAGAATTAGTAACAAAATCACAATACATAAGTAATGGTTTTTAGTAAATATTTTATTTAGATAGATAGTCCTAGTTTATTTTGCTTCAGATTTTATGGTTAGTTCAGAATCACTGAAGTAAATCTGACACGTCAAATTGTAAAAAGAGTCTAATCATCACCACATCATTCTGAGACCACTTTGATGGGGCCGGTGGATCACTGGTCGGCTATTACTTTATATACTTCAAATTCAAGAGATAATATATTTATATGTTTAGTTATAATACTTTTCTATGCACAGTTGCATGACAAAGTATTAGATCCATCCACACTGAAGATAACACTTCTGCAGCTAATAGAGATGACGTATGACTTAGTTTAACTTACGAAACGAACTTCATTTTTTTCTTTTTGAATTATACAGAAGTATACTGGAATCACAGAAGTGATACATACTAATCACATGTTATTACGTGTCGGTCTGTCCAATGACAATGCCGAAATGTTAATTCTCCAGAGTAGTTGGAATCGATTCGAATGCAGTGGCGGTACAAAACGAACTTCAACTTAACGTTTGAATTAATTCCAGCAGCTTAAATCATATATACGCTCAAAGTAAAACCATTCTTTTTAAGTTACAGCGATTTCCGCTTCCCAAATATTAACTGACAAACGGATTTCTTTCTTTGAACTACAAAGTGAAGTACTGCTTTATCGTTGTCTAGAAGGTTTAAGAACATAACTTACTGTCTGCGGCTATAAGTTTTCATTACAGTCATTTGATTATAGTCTGCCAGGAGTAATTTTTTCCTCGGTGTCCAGGTTCATGAGTGTGAAAGCTGAGGAGATTGATACTCATAATTTGAAAGCCAGTTTCTGACATCAGGAGGCAATGATAAAAGGAGATTAAGCTCTGGCAATAAGCTAATCTACGTTGTGTATCAAAATAAATAAAAATCTACTGACTAAACATGAAGGCCTACTAAATAAAATTCAGGAGTTGAGTAGCTATAACCTTTACAGAAGCGACAAGTTCTTGCTCAAAGAAGCTAAGGAAAAACACCATTCTTATCAATCATTGCTTGCGTCTCCTTTACACATTCACTCTCTCCAGAACCGAAATTCAAGACCAAGACTTGTATTCAGCATGGGAGAATTCATAAACATTGCTTGATAACCACTTACCTATATTAGGAGGTTCTGAGAAGCCTAAGTGGAGGAAACAAGATTAATTGGGGTTACAATTTAATCAATCAACAGCTAGACTTTCCATGTTCCCCAATATGTTCACAAAAATGAATAAGTTAAGCAAGAGGGTAACTTGAGACCCTAAATATAATGATATTGTACACTAAGAAAAATATATAAAATAAGAAAAAAGCAAAAAATACTTAATGTCACCAATTTATTTCGAGAATATTTTTTTTTTAAATTAACTGATAAAAACTGCGCATAATCCAAATTACAATTGAAAATGAAATCTTTTTATTACTTTGCTTCGTTGTCATTGACATCCTCGGCAACATCCTCCACATACTCCTCGTTTAGGTCGAAGTCACGATCCACATTGTTCCCATCGTTACGGTTTTGGTCGTTTTGGTCATTGCCACGATCCACATTATTACTGCTAGCACCCACCACATCGTTATTGTTTAGTTCAATGCCACGAGCCACACTATTCTTGTTAACATCCATCGTTCCATTACTGTTTAGGTCAATGCCACGACCCAAACAATTCTTGTCAGCATCCATCGTTTCATTATTTAGGTCAATGCCACCATTCAGACTGTTATCGTTAGCATCCATCGCAATGTTCCTGTTTAGGTCAATGTCACGATCCACACGGTTATTGTTGTTGGTGTTGTCTGAGTCATCTTTGATACCCTCGATTATTAGATTGCAGTTGTTGATGGTGACATTGGTTAGAAGCTTATAGCTCCACAGTTTGAGCAAAAAGCGTCTCCAGCACCTGAATGTTTTTGAAACACAAATGTTGTTATTGTCTTTAAAATTTTATTTGTAGTATGTCTATATATATATTTGAGAGAAAGTTACCAGTAGAGTGGTTTGGAATCGAGCAACTCTTTCTTGTGAGACTTTGAAAACGCTTCACATGCCAAAGGAACATCACCGTCGGCGAAAACCCTAAAATCAAGATCATTTAAATTTGGTTAGAGCAAAACGGTCCTCAAAAGAAATCATTAAGACATGCATGTAATCTAGGGACATATATTCTGGTGGACTAATCTAATTCAAGATTCTGTTCAATATCAGATCACTTATACTATATTTATCATGCATCTCACATTCAAGTGTAAGAAAAGTACGTAGCTACCTTTGCTTTCTTACAAATGAGTTCCATAGAAGCATGAGTATCTTTCCATCCAGGCTCTTCTCCTCATGTTTAAAATGCGTCTGCATAATTTTAAAGTTTTCAAAAGCCATTAGCACGTTACGTCCTATACAATAATCTTGTTCGTCGTTATTTAATGAATGCGAGAAGAAATCATGGAGAACCTGGTCTTCTTCGATATTTAAAATGTAATAATCATGGAGAACCTGGTGTTCTTGATCAGGCTTTACTTCCTCGAGTGCCTTTTGCTT
This sequence comes from Eruca vesicaria subsp. sativa, assembly GCA_932364175.1. Taxonomy (NCBI): domain Eukaryota; kingdom Viridiplantae; phylum Streptophyta; class Magnoliopsida; order Brassicales; family Brassicaceae; genus Eruca; species Eruca vesicaria. The sequence goes on from CAKOAT010085154.1 coordinate 820,586, forward strand.
TGTCACAGAAACATGTAATTTTCGGTTAGAGACATTATAACAGTGACAACATGGATGCGTGGATACAAACAGAAGCATGCTTATGATTTTGAATGAGAACAATCAAACCATAGTATCGTGGACCAAGTATACTTTGATAAGATATCATAATGTGAAATACAAAGAATATGCAAAAAAAGTCGGTGAAGGAACTGAGTGAAACACCTGACTTGTCTCGAGAAGTGAGATGCTGGAAAAAAAAAATTCTCAGTCAATACGGAGTATAGTAAAAAACTTAATCATAATAGCAAGAACAGTGGGACAAACTCTCTAGCCTCTGATGACCCATCAGATAACTTCCTTGTCTTAGCAGCAGGACCCTCGTATTTGTTAGCATCAGAGTCAGGAGACTGATCTATGTCTGGTACATTCCTTTTTGTCACAGGATTTCCTAAACATTTGTACAAATAATCGAGAAAACAAGACACTATATCAAGTGCAAAGCCAAAAGGAATACCAACAGGAAGAAGAAATATATTACCTTTGTTCAGCAGGGAGGATCCATTTTCAAGGTCATCGGCTAAAGGGGGTAGTTCCCTTGGTGAAATGGTAACATTGGCATCATGCTGTTCTTGATGATTTTCTTCGTCCTGGTCCAAGGCATTAAGTCTTGGAGAGCCATTAATTGCTGTCTGGTTTTCTTTTGAAGTCTGCAATTCGAAAGACCCTTTTTAACTATCTATTAAAGATATAGAAAACAAGAGAATCCCATATAAACTACATACCATGGAGTAGAATTCAAGTAAATCACGAAATTGATTGAAATGAAGTTTCACAGCCTGCACAAGACACAATATCAATAATAGATTGTAAAATGAGCGAGAAGATAAACAAAACACACAAAATATGGAGCTGTGAAGAGAAAGGGGAGACCTGATAGAGTAGGATGCGTAGGAGAAGAAGAGAGCAAGAGATATATATATATAGGACGGGGGAGCGGGGAGGATGAGGATGAATGACAGCATATCATCATGCAGTATGCAAAGTCATATTTTACCACAAAAAAAAGTATGCAAAGTCATTGTTTCCTTGTGATACTTACTTCTCTTAGAGATTTTATTCCACTGTATTATGTAGGAACAAACAAACAAACAAGCAAACAAATTATTTTCCTATATACTACAGATTTTTATACCCATTTTCCTATATATCTTTCCTTTTACAATCATCATTTTATTGTACAATGATAGTAACATAGCAAAAGAATATATTTCTTATATTCTACCTTTTATATCTATATTCATAATTATTATAATGTATTACTAGGTGGACAGCACATACGTACCGCATAAATTTGATTAGTAAAAAATATATAAATTTAAATACATAATTGCCAGTTATATAAAATATGGTATATGTAAAAATATAGTAATAGCAAGCGCTTATTATATATGGATTATGTTAATCATGTATGTACTTATTAAAACTTAGTTTATAAATTGATATTAATAATTCTTATTATGTATGTAAATTTATATACAATTTAAGATTTATATAAGATGTTACAACGATATTAGTAGTATGAGAAAAAATAAATATTACATATCAAATCGAACGAACTCATGTTGATTCGATCTGATATGTTAGCCTACAAGTCGAGTGTTAAGCAATTTAACTGAATGTATGTGTATTGCAAATAAAATACGAAGATGAAACTCAGATAAAAAAAGATCAAATAAGATAGATTATGTGAAATATATATATAAGATAGATTTCGATGACTTAATGTATCTCAAATTGTTGTATTAAAATATGTAAATAGAATTGTATTAATCTATTATAATATTTTGAAAATAATAGTATTGATCTCTAATAATATTTTTAAAATCATATATAAATGTTTTGTTTTTGCATTTATTTTTTATATGTGAAATTTCATGATTTGATTATCGGATGGAAGTTTATAGTTTTTATTGAAAACTCATTATCATATGAACATATACTAAAATAAAAGTAATCATAATAAAAGTATTTAAATATTTAATTACGCTTTCCAATTTTTTTTTTATTTTTTGGATATTTTATGTTTTATTGTTCACGTTGATATTGTTGGGATTGTGAAAGCCCATGTCCAACTCTATAGTCCAACTCTATATTATCTAATTAGTACGATATTGTCCATTTTGGGCCTTATAGGCTGGTCTGCATGGATTTACTTTTGGTTTCCTTTCCAAAAGGCCTCGTATTATTAGAGTTGGACTTCTCTTTATATATTAGATACTCCTTGTCTAATTCTCCAATGTGGGACTTTATTTATTATCTCACTGATATTGCATTGATCTAGTTTGGTCAGATAGCATTAGTCATTTGAGTGTTTTAAAGGTTCATTTCACCATGTATATTACTTAGTGAGAAGAAGACGTTCAGTATATGCATCTGGTTTGTTATGGTCTCATTGTAGAAGATTGATGTATGCTATATTCTTCACAAGACCAGATTTTAGCAGGTTTAAAAATTCCATGCATGAAAAGAACATTGGACAACTGTGACAAGGATTTTTCAGTATCTTAAGGATGCATCTGATATTGGTGTTGTCTATAGAAACGGGAATAAGCATCCACTTACATGTTATTATGATTTTGAATATGTTGAAGATATTTACATCACTAGATCTTTGGTTGGATATGCATTTATTTCGAAGTTATTTTTTATTAGTTGGAAAACCTTCGCAGACGGTAACTTTTTTTATTACATGACATTGACAAAAGCTGCTAAAAAATGAATCTGGTTGCTAATGTCTCGATGTACATCACTATCAGGCAACATTGTATAGCGACAGTTTGAGTGCTATTTGTGAGCTTTATCATGATAGAACCAGGCATATTTATGTATGATATATCATCTCATGCGGGATGAGTAGATGATTCAAGTCAAGAAAGTTTAAGCACATAATTTGGACTTATTGAACATCTCGAGCTATTAGTCTAGTCCAAGAGGATATATGGTCCGAGAAGACATAAGAGCTAAAGAGAGTCTGGTACATCTTGCACTTATGATAGTGCATTATGATACATTTGTCTTAGAGGGTTCAAGTTAAGTTTTAGGATACACAATACTATATATATATATATATATCTTTGTGTGTATGAAGACTTTTTTTACATTTAAATTGTTTCCAGTAATAAAATCTCTTTGCTGAAGTCCCATTATTCCAATGGATTGACAAACGACTTATTAGTGCTTCTACATCACAGAGTCTGGATTGTGAGTTCCAGAATAACCTCTTTGGTCATTTGGACGTAGCCAATGATAAACCATGTTAATTCTCAGAACTTTTATCACATTTATATTTCTTATTATTTTGTATCTTTTATGAAAGCAATTAAAATATATAAAAGACATTAAACTCATTTTACTTAACATTTAGTGTAATCTATATGAGTTTACAGTCAATTATCAATATTGAACAAAATGGGTAAAAAACATTTATATAAACATTTATATTCCTAATATATTTTGCAAATATAATAGTATAGCATTTTTTTGTTATCACAATATCAACAAATTAATATTTTTTTGTAGAAAAACTAAATTTATTTGTTCTTTTTCACAGTTGTATAAGTTAGGGCACCCTTATTGCAGACATCTAGAATGATATTTAGATATTAGTGAAATAAATTGAAAAATTAAAAAGAGTGGAGAAAAGAAACTTTTGGCAACGAACCGATCAAAAACAAAATAGGAGATACTCCTTTCATATATGTAGCGTTAATTATAATTGCCTTGTTTTACTTTTGTGATTTAAAATTGTTTTGCTAATTCAATCCTTTTAGAACAAATAATATTAAAACAACTAGATACTCATTCCTAAATAGACAAATAATGATAAAATACGTGACTTTCCGCGATATTGCGAAATAATATCATTTAAATATTAGTTATGGTAAGTAGGTTTTGTACATATATATTCGAATTTTATATAATTTCAATAAATTAAATTGATTGAAAAATCGATAATGAATTTTTGATTGGTTAATAATAGAAGAATAATATTATATTTTATTATATTATATTAATCAACTTAACACATGTATCTCATAATTATGAAATATAATATAAGGGACCCTGTAAACATCTTAAGACATTTGTATGTTTATTTACTTTTGTATTAAATATAATATATTACTAAATATAGTTAGGGTTCTAATAAAAATATATCTATAAATTCAATAATTTGAAGAAACTTCAGGACTTAGATAATTTTGTTTGTCTTATAGCTACAATTAATATTATAATAAAGATGAAACTCATGTAAATTGCATTCAAATATAATATTATTTCATTATAACTAACTATAAATTAGCTATTTATAATGAACCAAAAAATATTAAAACATTAAACCACATATTCTAGAAAAAGTATTATTTTAAAAGCTTCCTCAAGGAGAATATATATTTAATATATTATATACATAGATTCTTTTGAAGATGTATTCTTAGAATTTTGCTATAACTCGTATTTTTACATATTTAATTATTTAGATATGTACTAAAGATACAATACATAGCATACAAATGAAACTTAGTTTATTGGTATTAACTGTTTGAGAATTCAGTTAAAAAAACTGTTTGAGAATTATGAAGATTTTAAAATTTTGATCGATATAGTGATGTCTAAACCATTATGTATATATACTTTTTCTTTGAGAAAAACTTAAGCACAATAATCAAATTATGAACACAATATATTATTTATATATGAGAGAGTTTCCACTAATCAAAATTTCTTAAAAATTGATTGATATATATTATGCTACATATCCTATACATATATAATTTTAAAAATTGGGTAGAACAATATATTTGTATTTCTAGCATAATTATTATTTCTACTTATTTATTTTAATTCCAAATAATAACATAAATTTAAATTGATATGACTAATCAGTAAGAATAATAAGAACATGAAAAAAATACAAAATTACCTATAGTTATGGAGAATATGAAAAAAATTAACATTAGATTTTTCGCATTCGAGTTCTCGCGTTAAAAGTTAAAATGGTTAAAGTCATTGATATACTTAATGAATTGTCATATATAAATCTTAATATAATTAAAAACGAAATTTATATTAATGAAATTAGATTTATATGTTATTAACTAATTGATTATCAATTAATATAATACAACTGTTAAAAAGCATATTAAAAGTAAGATAGTTTATATATTTAAATTGATGATTCATTAGTCAAAATCATAGAACATAACAAATAAGCCCAATAATCTAAAATTATGGAAAACATGAAAAATAAGAAAAACCAATTCTCAAATAATAATATAGATAGATAAAACTTAAGAAACAAATTTAGTTTAATGTCTGCAATAAGAGAGAGAGAGAGAGAGAGAGAGAGAGATGAAGGGTGCAGCCCAAGGAAATGGGTCTTTTTATTTCGAAGGTCTTCTATTACTTGTCTTCATTTTCATTGACATCCTCGTCAACATCCACCACAACGTTCCTGTTTAGGTCCATGCCACGATCAACACTGTTATTGTTAACATCCACCGTAACGTTCCCGGTTAGGTCAATGCCACGATCCACGTTGTTATTGTTAACATCCATCGTATTGTTGCTCTCTAGGTCAATGCCACGATCGACTTCGTTATTGTCAACATCCGTTGTAATGTTTCTGTTTAGGTCAATGCCAGGATTCACACTGTTATTGTTGTTAGTGTTGTCTGAGGGATCATATTCGTTATCCTCGATTATGAGATTGCATCTGTTGATAGTGACAGCGTCGATAAGCCCATAGTCCCACAGTTTGAGCAAAAACATTCTCCAGCACCTGAATGTTTTTAAAACACAAATTGTGTTATTGTCTTAAATTTTTCTCGGTACGTCTGTATATAAATAAATACGAGAGTAACTTACGAGTGGAGTGGCTTGGATTCGATAAACTCTTTCTTGTGAAACTTTGAAAAAGATCTACATGCCCAAGGAACAATGTCGGGGACAACCCTGAAACCAAAATCATTTAGACATGTATGAAATATAAGACATAGTGGTGGACTAATCTATTCAAAGATATTTATGTGGATATATATTAGACAGTTATTCTATAATTAGCATGAATATCGCATTAAATTTGTGCATACTTATGATTGTGTGTGTAGTGTGTGTGTGCGCAATGAAGTGTATAATTAATAAAAGGAGTTACCTTTGCTCTCTTACAAATGAGTTCCAAAGATTCATGAAGTTCGCTTCAGTCAGGCTCACATCCTCAGAAGCATGAATTATCTGCAGCAATTTAAAGTTTTCAAAAGCCATTAGCATGTTACATCGTCGTATGCCATAATCTTTTTCGTTGTTTACTTAATGAGTGCGGAAAAAATCATAAATACATGGGGGTCTTGGAAGTCTGTATCTTCCTCATCGACTTCATCCTCACTGTCTCGATCAGACATTACTTCCTCGAGTGTCATAGGCTTTGCAACAGAACATGCAGTTTTTGGTTAGTAAAAATATAATATATACCGCATGGGATATAAACAGAAGCATATATACAAAAATGAACAAGAACAAATAAACCATGAGTATATATAACTGGGACCAACTATACTTTGATAAGATATCATAATGTGCAATTCCAAGACTATGCAAAAAGAACTGATTGATTCACCTGAAGTGTGCGAGAATGATAGAACTGGCGTGTCTCGAGAAGTGAGGTCCTGAAGAACATTTCACAGTCAGTAACCGCATAATAACAAGAACAATTTGAACAACATAGAATGGTAAACAAACCTTCCAGCCTCTGATGGTCCATCAGATAAATTTCCTGTCTCAGATTCTTGAGAATCAGAGTCAGAAAAATACCAAATGGAGAGAGGATCAAAATTTTCTCGATGGTTTCCTTGGTCCTGGTGTTAAAAAGATAGAATATCAACTAAAGTTCCAGCAGTTTTAGGGTTTTCCCAAGTTACCAAGTTTATAGAAAATGACCTCGGTTTGTTCTCCGAAAGTATTAGGTCTTACAGAGACATTAACTGTCTGGTTTTCTTCTGAAGTCTACAATAGGAAAGACCCTCTTTACTATAATTTCATATATTAAAAAACGACAGAAAAACAAGAGAGTTCCATATGAACCACATACCATGAACTCATAATCAAGAAATTTATGAAATGAATTCAAATGAAGTTGCAGCCCCTGCACAAAAACACAAGAACAAGAGATTGTAAACTCCATCTAGAACACGCTTTCTCAGATAAACAAAACGCACAAAACATGGAAACGGCATATGTTAGGCCTCGGTAGAAATAGTTGCCCACCTGGAAGCTACCACATAGATAATAGCAAAAGGGACAAGAGCAGTTCTTCGTAACTGCACCATAATATACACATAAAATGAAATAAGATAAAAAGAAAATAAAACTAGAGAAACATAAAAGGAGAAAGACATGAAATTACAGGAAGAACATAAACTAACTCACTTTTAGTTTTCTGCACTGTGTTATCAAAGTCCTTAAAGTTGAAAACAACCATCCCAACAGATGCGGACCTAACCAAAAAAAAAAAGACAAATGACAAAGGCCAACGAAACATTAGTCTTAGACCACTGAAAGTTTTGAAGAAAATTATACATACACAAACTCCCTACAAAAAAATTGTAGGCCCTCTTCAAATTTGTATTAAAAATAATAATTGAAAGCTTTAATATATTATCTAAAGTCACCTACATCTCAAGGCCGGTCCTAGAAAGTAAGAACTTGATCGAGAGAGGAAGATGTGTTCGAGGAAGAAGAAGATAGAGACTTATATAATAAAGAGATCAAGGATGATGAGGATGAACTTACGACCACGCCAAATTCAATGTTTCATTTTGGTCTTTGTTCTCTGAGATTCTTTTCTTTGACTTTGTATCTTACCAACTTTTGTATTTGTTTCCTTTACTAATTAGTCCACTGTATCATGATAGTGAATAATTCTTGGGTTCATTTTTTAGAATAAACCTACAAGTTTATCAACCAATAATATAATATTATTTTATATTTAATTAATATCTTTTAAAAAAACAAAATATTATCGAGTTATATTATGTTTTTAAAAATTAAAAATAAAAATAAATAAAAATTAATAGTAGTTGCAAACAAAAAAAAATATTTTTAATACTATTATCAATATACTAAACCATAAATCCTAAATCTTAAAATTTTTTAGTAAACCCTAAAACCTTGGATAAATCCTTGATTTTTTAAAAATGTTTTAATATCGCCAACAAAAAGCTAAACCCTAACCCCTAAATCTTAAACCTTGGATAAACTCTAAACCCTTGGATTAATCATAAATCTTAGGGTTTAAGATTAATCCAAAGGTTTAGGGTTTAAGATTTAGTATTTTGCTAACGGTATTAAAAATATATATCTATATTTTTTAAAGTTTTTTGTTTACAACAACTATTATTTTTTCTTTATTTTTTATCTTTTAATTCTGAAAACATAATATAACTTGATAATATTTTTTTCCTTTTTTAAAAGATATTGAATATCAAATAATGAAATTCTATTGATTGGTAAACCTAGATGTTCGCCTTAGGGGGTGAACCCAAAAATTTGTTCATGATAGTACTTAAACAAAAGTTATTTTCCTATATGTTACAGATTTTATACCTATTATATTATGATAGTAATAAAACCAAAAAGAACTATTTTCATATAAGTACAAATATTTAAAAACATATATACCATATTTTCCTTCTGTAATTAACTATTATATTTTATTATGAGTGATAAAATAAAAAAATCCAATTTCCTATATACCAAAATATCTTATATATATACTTTTATAGATATTATTAGGATTTTTAACGTCTAAACCCCTCAACTAAGTCTTTTTTGGGTGAAAACTCCCAAACTAAAAATTTAATGAGAAAATTTCCAAACTAATTATATTTAATGGATTAAATCCTCTGTCTATAGTGCATGTTAAAATGACTGCTATTACCGGCAAATATTTAGTTTATGGGTTTTTACACTAACTAAACATAATTGACGTAATTTACCACAAAAACTTTAAAAAAGCAAAAAATAAATAAAAAAAGTAAAAATAGAGTACATTTATCTAAAAATAAGTAACTTAAATTTGCAACTTTAGCATTTTAAAAATTTATGCAAATCTATGAGTATGATTTGTTTTTAAAAGTAACACTTTAAATGTAGTAATTGAAAATATAAAAACCAAATATATAATAATAATTATGTATTTACCATTAAAGATATATTAAATAAAAAATAAAATATGTAAAATTCAAAATAGAATAGTATTATTGTCTAAAACTAAAATATATTATTATTATTCTATTTTAAATTTTTAGATAATAATGTTATTCTATTGTAAAATTTACATATTTTATCTCCGCTTTCTTGCTTGATTACAAGGACGTGACCATCTAGGCTCCGGTGGAGTCGTGCTGTATCTACGGCAAAAGGCCGTCTTGCGTGCTACTGTGTGTGTGGCCGCCACGGCTTAGTAATCTGTGGGTTCGGAATTTGTTTGCAATTGATTTTGGGCTGTGCCTAGTAATCTTTTTTATTCCAATAAATGCTCGGTATGTTGAAGCGGGCGCTTGACCTCGGGCGTGGCTGGCTTTGTGTGGGTGGATGCTAACGTCGTCTTCTTCGAGCTGTTCTTGGTCAGGCCAGATCTTTTAGAGCAGATCATCGGGGAGGCCAAAATTACAGGGTTATGTCTCTTGGTTTAACTGTGGCTCTTCCTTTTGCGGCAAGCAGCTGTGCGGTTTAGTTGAGGCCTCTGATTTCCGGTTATTGTTTGTTACGTCTATCTTGCTTAGACTAGATCAAGTTTAATATTAGTATTATTTTCTTTCTTCTGCTTCTTGTTGTCTTTGTATCTCTGTCAAAAATCTGAAAATTGGTAATAATATCTTTACATTTTTACCAAAAAAAAAAACAAAGAGTTGCGTACGTTCACATATATTCAACGAAGAATTGTGTGTATGTTCGTTTATGGTCTTAGTTATATAACTATTGGTTAACCAAACTGATTTGGTATGTGATATGCTCAAATTTATCTATGAACAACTCTGCAGTTTCAGAGTGTGATGTAGACTTTTTTTTTTTTTTTTTTTGAAACACATTTATATTAAAAAGCTCAGACCAAAGTAGGTGGAGCCATTAAAGCTAGTTCAACAGCCAAGATCTGTTTTGCAAGCATATCAGCTTCTACATTTCTCACTCTGGAAATTCAGTTAAGGGAGCAGAAATCAAAAGACGAAACTAACGATATAATATCAGCCAAAACCCCATAGAGTCCGTTGAGGGAGGTCCTTGCATTGAGCGCCTTGATCAGCCCTGCTGAGTCTGATTCAAGTCTGATTCTTGTAATTCCAAGCTCCTTGCACTTCCATAAAGCCTCTCGTATTGCCAAAGCCTCTGCCATTATCGGAGAGTGTGATGTAGACTTGAGTTTCAGATTAAGTAAGAAAATAATAGTTATAATGCAGTACATAACAAAAGTTAAAAAAAAGTTATAACAAGATGGAGAAAAGCGCTAGATCTGAAAATTCAACAAGTACATTTTATTTGATTCCTTGAAATTTTCTGTCTAAAATATTTGTACTCTCTCTAGAATATTCTTGTTATGAACAAGTATGACTTCTTCTCTTTGCAATATATCATATATAACGAAGGAATGCTATGTGAAAAGTCATATGACTTCTTCTCTTTGCAATATATCATATATATAACTAAGGAATACTATGTGAGAAGTCATATATATTCAATGAAGAGTTGTGTATGTTCACATATATTCAAAGAAAAATTGCGTATGTTCAGGTTCTTCATATATATAGTTATTGGTTAATCAAACTGGTTCGGTATGGTACCTAATATGGAAAAATGATTGTAAAACTAGTAACAAACCAAACCATAAATAAACTGTGATAAACTCAATCTTGGATTAACTTTTGTCCTACAAAAAGGAAGACGTCAACGAAGAAGAAAAACATGTTTGATATTATACATAGACAATGATGGTGGTGTGTATGAAGAATTAAGGTAACTAAACACTTCAATGTATTAATTAAATAAAAGTTGCTTGTTCAAAAAATTAAAGAAGAATGTGAAAGGTGTTTTGAGTTTATCACAGCATTTTGAGGTTACCTCAATTAAGAATTAAGGTAAGTAAACACTTCAATGTTTCAATTAAATAAAAGGTGCTTTGTTTAAAAATTCAAAAAATTTAAATAAGCATGTGAAAGGGCAGATTGTTCAGAAATTTGAAGGGATCTGAAAAGGTGTATCGTTCAGACAGAGAGAGAAAGGTTGCAGCCCGAGAAAAGGGGTCTTTTAATTCGGAGGTCTTTTATTACTTGTCTTCATTTTCATTCACATCCTCGTCAACATCCATCACAACGTTCCTGTTTAGGTCAATGCCACGATCAACACTGTTATTGTTATCATTCACCGTATTGTTGCTCTCTAGGTCAACGCCACGATCGACTTCGTTATTGTCAACATCCGTTGTAATGTTTCTGTTTAGGTCAATGCCGGGATTCACACTGTTATTGTTGTTGGTGTTGTCTGAGGGATCATCTTGGNAACATCCATCACAACGTTCCTGTTTAGGTCAATGCCACGATCAACACTGTTATTGTTATCATTCACCGTATTGTTGCTCTCTAGGTCAACGCCACGATCGACTTCGTTATTGTCAACATCCGTTGTAATGTTTCTGTTTAGGTCAATGCCGGGATTCACACTGTTATTGTTGTTGGTGTTGTCTGAGGGATCATCTTGGCTATCCTCGATTATGAGATTGCACTTGTTGATAGTGACAGCGTTGATAAGCCCATAGTCACACAGTTTGAGCAAAAAAATTCTCAAGCACCTAAATGTTTTTGAAACACAAATGTTGTTAATTGTCTTAAACTTTTATCTGTACGTCTGTATATAAATAAATACGAGAGTAACTTACGAGTGGAGTGGTTTGGATTCGATAAACTCTTTCTTGTGAAACTTTGAAAAAGCTTCACATGCCCAAGGAACATGACCGTCGACGATAACCCTGAAACCAAAATCATTTAGACATGTATGAAATATAAGACATAGTGGTGGACTAATCTATTCAAAGATTATGTGGATATATTAGACAGTTATTCTATAGTTAGCATGAATATCGCATTAAATTCGTGCATATCTATGATTGTGTGTGCAATGAAGTGTATAATTAATTAAAGGAGTTACCTTTGCTTGTTTACAAATGAGTTCCAAAGATTCATGAAGTTCGCGTGAGTCGGACTCACATCCTTAGAGGCACGAATTATCTGCAGAAATTTAAAGTTTTCAAAAGCCATTAGCATGTTACATCGTATGCCATAATCTTTTTCGTTGTTTATTTAATGAGTGAGGAAAGAAATCATTAAATACATGGCGATTTTGGAAGGCTGTATCTTCATCATCGACTTCATCTTCACTGTCTCGATCAGACATTACTTCCTCGAGTGTCATAGGCTTTGCAACAGAACATGCAGTTTTTGGTTAGTAAAAATATAATATATACCGCATGGGATATAAACAGAAGCATATATACAAAAATGAACAAGAACAAATAAACCATGAGTATATATAACTGGGACCAACTATACTTTGATAAGATATCATAATGTGCAATTCCAAGACTATGCAAAAAGAACTGATTGATTCACCTGAAGTGTGCGAGAATGATAGAACTGGCGTGTCTCGAGAAGTGAGGTCCTGAAGAACATTTCACAGTCAGTAACCGCATAATAACAAGAACAATTTGAACAACATAGAATGGTAAACAAACCTTGTAGCCTCTGATGGTCCANATAAGATATCATAATGTGCAATTCCAAGACTATGCAAAAAGAACTGATTGATTCACCTGAAGTGTGCGAGAATGATAGAACTGGCGTGTCTCGAGAAGTGAGGTCCTGAAGAACATTTCACAGTCAGTAACCGCATAATAACAAGAACAATTTGAACAACATAGAATGGTAAACAAACCTTGTAGCCTCTGATGGTCCATCAGATAAATCAAGAGGACCCTCAGATTCGTGAGAATCAGAGTCGTCAGAAAAATACCAAAAGGAGAGAGGATCAGAATTTTCTTGATGGTTTCCTTTGTCCTGGTGTAAAAAAAGATAGAATATCAACTAATGTTTCAGCAGTTTTAGGGTTTTCCCAAGTTACCAAGTTTATAGAAAATGACCTCGGTTTGTTCTCCGAAAGTATCAGGTCTTACAGAGACATTAACTGTCTGGTTTTCTTCTGAAGTCTACAATAGGAAAGACCCTCTTTACTATAGTTTCAAAAGTAAAATAAAAAAGACAGTAAAACAAGAGAGTTCCATATGAACCACATACCAGGAACTCATAATCAAGTAATTTATGAAATGAATTCAAATGAAGTTGAAGCCCCTGCACAAAAACACAAGAACAAGAGATTGTAAACTCCATCTAGAACACGCTTTCTCAGATAAACAAAACATGGAAATGGCATATGTTAGGCCTCGGTAGAAATAGTTGCCCACCTGGAAGCTACCACATAGATAATAGCAAAAGGGACAAGAGCAGTTCTTCGTAACTGCACCATAATATACACATAAAATGAAATAACATAAAAAGAAAATAAAACTAGAGAAACATAAAAGGAGAAAGACATGAAATTACAGGAAGAACATAAACTAACTCACTTTTAGTTTTCTGCACTGTGTTATCAAAGTCCTTAAAGTTGAAAACTACCATCCCAACAGATGCGGACCTAACCAGAAAAAAGACACAAATGACAAAGGCCAACAAAACATTAGCTTTAGGCCACTGAAAATTTTGAAGAAAATTATACATACACAAACTCCCTACAAAAAAATTTGTAGGCCCTCTTCAAATTTGTATTAAAAATAATAATTGAAAGCTTTAATATATTATCTAAAGTCACCTACATTTCAATGCCGGTCCTAGAAAGTAAGAACTTGATCGAGAGAGGAAGATGTGTTCGAGGAAGAAGAAGAGAGAGACTTATATAATAAAGAGATCAAGGATGATGAGGATGAACTTACGACCACGCCAAATTCAGTGTTTCATTTTGGTCTTTGTTCTCTGGGATTCTTTTCTTTTGACTTTGTATCTAACATACTTTTGTATTTGTTTCCTTTACTAATTAGTCCACTGTATCATGATAGTGAATAATTCTTGGGTTCATCTTTTAGGATGAATCTCTAGTGTCATAAACCAATAATATTATATTATTTTATATTCAGTATCTTTTAAAAAAGGAAACAAAATTTTGTCGAGTTATATTATGTTTTTAAAAATGAAATATTAAAATAAATAAAAAATAATAATAGTTGCAAACAAAATAACATTATTTTTTTAATACTATTATCAAAACACTAAACCCTAAATCCTAAACCTTAAAACTTTTCTTTAAATCCTAAACCCTTAGATAAATCCTTGATTTTTTAAAAAATGTTTTAATACCCGTCAACAAAAAATTAAACCCTAAATCTTTGGATAAACTCTAAAATCTTAGATTAATCATTGACAGCTACTATTATTTTTAATTATTTTTAATTATTTTATCTTTTAATTTATACCCATCATTTTTAATTTATTTTAATTTATTTAAACTCTTAGATTATTTTTTTAATTTATTTTATCTTTTAATTTTGAAAACATAATATAACTCGATAATATTGAATATGAGATAATGAAATCCTATTGGTTTGTGAACCTACAGATTCACCGCCTTAGGGGGTGAACCCAAAAATTTCTTCACGATAGTACTATAACAAAACTTATTTTCCTATATGCTACAGATTTTATACCCATTATATCATGATAGTAATAAAACCAAAAGAACTATTTTCATATAAGTACAAATATTTTAAAACATATATACTATATTTTCCTTCTGACTAATTATTATATTGTATTATGAGTAATAAAATAAAAAATACGATTTCCTATATACCAAAATCTCTGATTTATATACTTTTATAGTTATTATTAGGATTTTAACGTTAAAAACCCTCAACTAAGTTTTTTGGATAAAAACCCCCAAACTAAAAATTTAATAAGAAAATTTTCAAACTAATTCTATTTAATGGATTAAACCCTCAGTCTATAGTGCATGTCAAAATGACCGCTAGTACCGGTAAATCTTTAGTTTAGGGGTTTTTACACTTACTAAATATAATTGAGGTATTTTACCACAACAAATTTTAAAAAGCAAAAAAATGAAAATATAAAAAATAGAATACTTTTATCTAAAAATTAGTTACTTAAATTTGCAACTTCAGCATTTAAAAATTTTATGCAAATCTATGAGTATGATTTGGTTTTAAAATCAACACTTTAAATGTAGTAATTGAAAATATAAAAAACCAAGTATATAATAAAATTATGTATTTACCATTAAAGATATAAAAAAATATGTAAAATTCAAAATAGAATAACATTATTATCTAAAACTAAAATATGTTATTATTATTCTATTTTAATTTTTTTAGATAATAATGTTATTCTATTTTAAAATTTAAATTTTATATTTTTATATCTTTAAAGTAAATACATAAATTTATTATATATTTGGTTTTTTATATTTTCAATTTCTACATATAAATTGTTGATTTTAAAAACAAATCATACTCATATATTTGCATAAATTTTTAAAATGCTGAAGTTGCAAATTTAAGTTACTAATTTTTAGATAAATATATTATTTTTTACTTTTTTCATTTTTTCATTTTTTAGCTTTTTAAATTTTTAGTGGTAAAACACCTCAATTATGTTTCGTTAGTGTAAAAGTTCCTAAACTAAAGATTTACTGATACTAGTGGTTATTTTGACATGTACTGTAGATAAAGAGTTTATTCCATTAAATAAAATTAGTTTGAGAGTTTTCCTATCAAATACTTAGTTTGAGGGTTTTTACCCAAAACAAACTTAATTGGGAGGTTTTAACATTAAAAATCCCTTATCTATATTATTAAAGCTGAAGTACAAAAATAAAGTGTTTGGAAACATGAATAAGAAAATTTTAAAAGTTTGATTGGAAACATGGATATCATACAAATTTAATGGGCTTATTTTTATACTAAAGATTACTGCGGCCCAAAGTACCATTATTATTGTTTTGGATTTTCTATCATTGATATTACTTTACTTCTAAAAATTATTTATACATATATGTATTCATGTTTAAATGTATTTAGAATAAATCAAGAATAATATATATTTTATTTATATAGTGTATTTATATAATTTATATTGACTATTTTTATAAGTTTTTAACAGTGATATACTAACCTTCCAATTCTTCATTAAAAAATTAAATTAAAAATTTGACTAAATTATTTAGTGTATATAACTTTACCTAAATTTAGTCAAAAAACTTTATAAAATATTACTAAAATGTTTACGGGTCACAATATTTTAAGACGCTCCTGTTACACAATACAATAATGAAATACAATATTTAAATAATATACTATTACTTAGTAAAATTGACACCATTAAATTGTAATTTTGAAATGTTATATATACCATAAAAACAAAGACCCGCCCAGTCGGGTGGATTATGATCTAGTTATTATATTATAGTAGAAAACTGAACACATCTCTTATCACATTTTAGCGATAAATATGATTCTATACGATTAGGAAACAAATGCAAGTCAGAAAAATAATCAATGATGGACATCAACCACTTGGTCCACTTGTCACCATTTAATGTTATTTTGTTGTTTCCTCGAAGTTTTTTCTCTCTCAAAATATTTATACCTCTCTTACGAAATATTCTTGTTATGAATAAATATGTCTCGTCTCCTTGCAATGTCTCATATATACAGACAATTAAGAGATATCATGTGAGAAGTCACATACGTTCGATGAAGAATCACATATATTACAACGAAGCGTTGTGTATGTTCAACTTCTATAAACTAATAATGTTAGGATTACAACATAATTTTTTTATTAATTTATAGAGATATTAATTTATCGATATACTAATCGAACCAAAAACCCAATTGAGACTATAACATTATATTATTTTATAGAGATATTTAGTGTATATTAATTTATCGAGTATTAATTTATAGAGGTTCTATTGTATATTCAATGAAGAATTGTGTGTATGTTCATTTATGGTCTTACTTATATAACCATTGGTTAACCAAACCGATTTGGTATGTGATATGCTCAAATTTATCTATGAACGACTCTGCAGTTTCAGAGTGTGATGTAGACTTGAGTTTCAGATTAAGTAAGAAAATAATAGTTATAAATTATAATGCAGTACATAACAAAAGTTATAACAAGATGGAGAAAGCGCTAGATCTGAAAAAGTCAAACAAGTACATTTTATTTGATTCCTTGAAATTTTCTATGTCTAAAATATTTGTACTCTCTCAAGAATATTCTTGTTATGAACAAATATGATTTCTTCTCTTTGCAATGTATCATATATATAACTAAGAAATACTATGTGAGAAGTCATATATATTCAATGAAGAGTTGTGTATGTTCAGATTTTTAATCAAGCTCTCCTAGCTAAGATCGCGTGGAGAATTATCACGGTCCCAGACTGTTTACTAGCTAGAGTTTTAAAAGGGAAATACTGTCACAAACAGAGTTTCCTGGAAGTGGAACTTCCCTCGGTTAGCTCACACGGGTGGAGAGGAATCCTACTCGGTAGGGATCTACTTAAGGAACACTTAGGAAAGGCGGTTGGGAATGGTTTAACTACAAAGGTTTGGAATGATTCTTGGCTGTCATTAGAGGAGCATATTAAACCGTTTGGTCCAATTCCAGAGGAGGCTTTAGATCTAAGAGTATCCGACCTACTCACTGATGATCTTAAATGGAATAGAAGGATGATTGAGAAATTTTTACCGGAATTTGCGGAACAAATCCAATGCCTCAAGCCCAGTCTTAGTGGAGCAGAAGATAGTTTCATCTGGCAACCTCTAGCATCAGGAATCTATACAACACGCTCAGGTTACAACGCTATGGTTACCCCTCCACAAGATCGTAAAAGAAATCTTCCCGCGACTGAGTTTGATTGGATCAAGGATATCTGGTCTACCTCCTGCTCACCAAAATTGCGTATGTTTCTCTGGTCGATTGCCCAAAATGCCCTGCCTTTGGGTGAAAATCTACAGAGAAGAGGAATTAATTCAGATGCTTTGTGTCCAAGATGTAAGAATGTTGAATCTCCTATTCATATCTTTTTCTTATGTCCTTTTGCGGAAGAAGTGTGGAAGTGTATACCTCTCAAAGAAGCAGTTCACATAGCTGTGGCGGATGACTTCAAAGTTGCGCTGGTTCGATTCAGGTCAGGGGTGTGCCTTCCACCTTCGGGAATCTCCCAGAGTATACTCCCTTGGGTATGTTGGGCTATATGGAAGGATCGCAACTCCCTAATCTTCGAAGGAGAAAGTGTAAATCCTGCAACAGTGGCAACAAGAGGTCTAAGTCTAGCAAGAGAGTGGTGTGTAGCTCAAAGTTTGGAGACAAAGACTCAAAATAACCAGATGCCTCCACAAGTACACAAGATCAAGGACCTACCGATGACTAACCTGCCTGTCACAGTGTGTAAAACGGATGCTTCATGGGACGCGACCCTCCTCAGAGCAGGGATTGCTTGGATCTCAACCGATCCAGCAGGGGAGATAGGTTGGAAGGGATCAACGACTCAGGAGTTCGTTAACTCACCTCTGATCGCTGAAGCTTTGGCGATTAGGGAAGGACTCCACACCGCGGCGATACAGGGAACCTCAAATCTCTGGATCTGCTCCGATAATTTAACGCTCATTGGAGCAATCACCAACAAGACACAGAGGAAAGAGCTCATGGGAATTGTCAAGGACATTCGCAATCTCTCTTCTGTATTTGTTTCACTCTGTTTTTTTCATATTCCTAGAGAGAAGAACGGGGAAGCTGATGCGTTAGCAAAAGCTACTCTGAGAAATTCTAAGTTGTAATGGACCCTTCCTGGGCTGGTCATCTTTGGGCCTTCCTTTATTTTAAGTATTTTCAGTGACAAAAAAAAAGAGTTGTGTATGTTCACATATATTCGAAGAAAAATTACGTATGTTCAGGTTCTTTATATAAATAGTTATTGGTTAATCAAACTGGTTCGGTATGGTACCTAATATGGAAAAATGATTGTAAAACTAGTAACAAACCAACCATAAATAAACTTGGATAAACTCAATCTTGGATTAACTTTTGTCCTACAAAATAATGACGTCAACGAAGAACAAAAACTTGTTTGATATTATACATAGACAATGATGGTGGTGTGTATGAAGAATTAAGGTAACCAAACACTTCAATGTATTAATTAAATAAAAGTTGCTTGTTCAAAAAATTAAAGAGGAATGTGAAAGGTGCTCTGAGTTTATCACAGCATTTTGAGGTTACCTCAATTAAGAATTAAGGTAAGTAACACTTCAATATATCAATTAAACAAAAGGTGATTTGTTCAAAAATTCAAAAATTAAAATAAGCATGTGAAAGGGCAGATTGTTCAGAAATTAGAAGAAATATGAAAGGGTGTATCGTTCAGATTTTTTTTTAAAAACGTATGCTTAAGAGTTCATTGTTCAGAAATATAAAGAGGCATGTAAAATGATGCATCGGAGAAGGACATGTCTTCGTTAAAACATTTTGATGATTTCAGATCTTATAAAAGAAAAAAGATCTTATCCGTTAGATTACAAAATTGTGATAAACTCAACCACAAGATCAAATTTGTTTCCTTAAAAAATGATGATGTCCGCGAAAAAACATATTTGCTATTTTTGTGTGTCATCTAAAGATTATATTAAATGGTAAACTGCAGTTCTTACATATTTGCTATTTTATATAATCTATTATATTATGCTAGTAATAATATAAGAATCATTAGTCAAAATCATAAGAACATAACAAATAAGTTAAATAATATAAAATTATGGAGAACATAACAAATAAGTAAAAACTCTTATGAAATAATAATATAGCTTGATAGATGAAATTTAAGAGATAAAATGTCTGCAATAATAGTTTGAATTAAAACTGAGAGAGGTTGCAACCCGGGAAAGGGGTCTTTTAATTCGGAGTTCTTCTATTACTTGTCTTCATTTTCATTCACATCCTCGTCAACATCCATCACAACGGTCCTGTTTAGGTCAATGCCACGATCAACACTGTTATTGTTAACATCCATCACAACGGTCCTGTTTAGGTCAATGCCACGATCAACACTGTTATTGTTAACATCCATCACAACGTTCCTGTTTAGGTCAATGCCACGATCAACACTGTTATTGTTATCATTCACCGTATTGTTGCTCTCTAGGTCAACGCCACGATCGACTTCGTTATTGTCAACATCCGTTGTAATGTTTCTGTTTAGGTCAATGCCGGGATTCACACTGTTATTGTTGTTGGTGTTGTCTGAGGGATCATCTTGG
>CAKOAT010085154.1:841500-893805 GCA_932364175.1 Eruca vesicaria subsp. sativa
ATAAGATATCATAATGTGCAATTCCAAGACTATGCAAAAAGAACTGATTGATTCACCTGAAGTGTGCGAGAATGATAGAACTGGCGTGTCTCGAGAAGTGAGGTCCTGAAGAACATTTCACAGTCAGTAACCGCATAATAACAAGAACAATTTGAACAACATAGAATGGTAAACAAACCTTGTAGCCTCTGATGGTCCACCAGATAACTTTCTTGTCTTAGCAGGAGGACCCTCAGATTCGGGAGCATCAGAGTCAGAAGGTTGAGCTATGTCTGTTACTTTCATCATTGCCACGGGATTTCCTAAGCATGTGTACATCAGTTGTGGACTGATTGGTAATATCAAACGCAAAACCAAAAAGAGATATTACCATTGTTCAGTGGGGCAGTTCCATTTTCTTGGCCATCGGCTAAAAAGGGTGGTTCCATTGGTAAAATGGTTACATTAAGCCGTTTGGGGATATTTCTACCACCTATTTGTCTACGCTTGAAAGGTTTTGAGCTGCAAAACATTATGGTTGGGTTTATAAAGATGTACTGATAAAGATTAAAGAAAGGAGTTACTATTGTTAATTAAGAGCTTCTGAAAGATACCAAAAGGAGAGAAGCCCAAATCTTTCTCGATCGTTTCCTTGGTCCTGTAAAAAAAGGTGGAATCTCAATTAACATTTTCAGCAGTTGTAGGGTTTAACCAAGCTACCAAGTTTATAGAAAATAACCTCGGTTTCGGAAGCATCAAGTCTTACAGAGACATTAACCGTCTGGTTTTCTTCTGAAGTCTAGAGTAGGAAAGACCCTCTTTACTATAGTTTCAAATATAAAAAAAAAAGACAGCAAAACAAGAGAGTTCCATATGAACCACATACCATGAACTCATAATCAAGTAATTTATGAAATGATATCAAATGAAGTTGCAGCCCCTGCACAAACACACAAGAACAAGAGATTGTAAACTCCATCTAGAACACAACATGGAAATGGCATATGTTAGGCCTCGGTAGAGATAGTTGCCCACCTGGAAGCTACCACATAGAATATAGCAAAAGGGACAAGAGCAATTCTTCGTAACTGCACCATAATATATACATAAAATGAAATAAAACAAAACAAAACTAGCGAAACATATAGAGAGAAAGACATGAAATTACAGGAAGAATATGAACTAACTCACCTTTAGTTTTCTGCACTGTGTTATCAAAGTCCTTAAAGTTGAAAACTACCATCCCAGCAGATGCGGACCTAACCAAAAAAAAAGACACAAATGACGATAATGTAAGCGCTTACCATGAAACATAGAAGAAGTATTGGAGACAACAAGAAGTCTCATACCTTGTTACGCCATTTTCTTGATTTTTGTAGTTCAAGTTTCTACGAAGAAACCATGGCTGCATAAACAATGATTAAGAAAAAATTAGATGAAAAAAAAAAACACACGTTCGGCATGAGACAGCCAGTGGCGGAGCTAGCTAGCGTGTTATTAGCTAGGGTGGTTAGATGACCATATGAAAAACAATTACATGTATATTCCTTGTAAAAATTTGATGAAGCATTAAAGAACTAAATTATTAACCGTGTAAAGTGTAGTTATTAAATTGACCCTAGTAAAAAATCATTTGCCTCTGCCGCTGAGACAGATTGAGATAAGGTTAATGCAAAACCCAAATTACACAGAGATGATAGTGAAAATTTTGAAATTTTTCAACAAAATAGATTCAAAGAAAGGAAAGCAACTCATTACGTTGCATGGAAAGTGACTTAGAAGCATGCCATATAGACGAACAGGCTCAAATTTAGCTCGGCTGCCTCCCTGACTCATTCTCGAATGACGTTTCTGCAATATAGAAACAAACAACAAACGGCGTTGAATTTAAGAAGGCAATCTTCAAGTCAAAGACTAAGACAACGAGAAATCAAAAGGCCAATAAAACAGTAGCCTTAGACCACTAAAAATTTAGGGGAGAAGGTATTATGGTGCAAAGGCCAATAAAACAGTAGCCTTAGACCACTAAAAATTTGAAGAAAATTACACACACAAACTCCCTACAAAAATAATTGTAGGCCCTCAAATTTGTATTAAAAACATTTTAATTAAAAGCTTTAATAAATTGTCTAGAGTCTCCTAAATTTCAAAGTCGGTCCTGGAAAATAAAGACCTGATCGAGAGAGGAAGATGTGTTTGAAGAAAAAGAGAGGTAGAGAGAGATACTTATGATGGAGAGGTCATAGATGATGAGGATGAGGATGAGGATGAGGAGGAGGATGAACTTATGCCACGCCAAATTCAATGTTTCATTTTGGTCTTTGTTCTCTGAGATTCTTTTCATTTGACTTTCTATTTTACCAACTTTTGTATTTGTTTCCTTTACTAATTAGTCCACTGTATTATAATAGTACTGAAACAAGTCTTACTTTCCAATGTGCTGCAGATTCTATACCTATTATATCATGATAGTAATAAAACCAAAAAGAACTATTTGCATATTAAGTACAAATATTTAAAAACATGTATACTATATTTTTCCTTCTGTAATTAATTATTAAATTGTATTATGAGTAATAAACAAAAGATCCCCTTTTTCCTATATACCAAAATCTCTGATTTATATACTTTTATAGTTTTATTTATATTATACTAGAAAACTAAATACATATCTACTCTATTAAAATAGAGTCATTATTTTTATCTACTGATACAAGTTTTCATTTAAATTTGGACTCTTTCTAAAGTGTTACAAATAATACAAGTCATATAGTTAATTGAACCGCTTTACTTAAATTAAACCGATGGTTATTTATGCGATATAGTCTTGGGCTTACTTTTGTTTTTAGAACAAATTATATGATTTGGTTTTTGGGCTTAGTATTAAGAAAAACCTCCAAAAACATTAAATAAACTTTCCACCTTAATGGATCAAAAAATCACTTATTATTTTCAAGCCCTAACTAACTCAGTGGGTCTAAAAATTAAAAACCCAAAACAAAATCTGAAAATCAAAAATAGAAACTTAAAACTAAAAACCAAAAAACCAAAATCTAAAACAAAATCTAAAAATAAAAACTGAAACTGAAACTAAAAACTAATGAATAACAATCATCACCACAAATTTTGGTGAACTGATTTTATCCCAAAACATTCTTTAAATTAAGACAAAACCCAATTACATAAATTTTTAATTATAAAAAATTCTTCGCATTCAAGCGCGGGTCAAAATCTAGTGTTCTATTAAAATAGAGTCATTCTTTTTATCTACTGATACAAGTTGTCATTTAAATTTGGACCATTTCTAAAGTGTTACAAATAATACAAGTTATATAGTTGATTGAACCGCATTACTTAAATTAAACCGGCGATTATTTATGGAATAGAGTTTTGGACTTACTTTTGTTTTTATGACATTTAATTGTTTGCTTTTTGGGATTAATATTAAAGAAAAACTCCAAAAAACATTAAATAAACTTTCCACCTTAATGGATCAAAAATAAATTACTATTTTCAGGCCCAAAAATATTTAATATTTTCAACAAAACAAAATTATCTATTATTAATCACTTATTTAAATCATGTACTTTAAAACATGTTAATATTTTTTAGCCCAAAAATATTTAATATTTTCAACAAAACAAAATTATCTATTATTAATCACTTATTTAAATCATGTACTTTAAAACATGTTAATATGTTTTATTTTAAATAGCAATCACTCTATCTTGATAAATTTTAATGGTAACTTTTAAATAATTTATTGTTTTATTTTTCTTAAATAATTTACAGATTTAAAAAAAAATGTAAAGCAAAACCAAAAACCAAATCTAAAAACTAAAATCCAAAACCAACAGCTGAAAACGCAGGTTATATTTTTTTGCTTTTTTATTTACAAAATAAACTATTTCAAAATTTGTAGAAAATTATTATGTCATCTTTTCAGTTTTAAATTACATGTTCGATTAATTGAGATTTGTTTGTTGGTAATATCAGTTCAAACTAACTCAGCGGGTCTAAAAATTAAAAAATCAAATCAAAAGCTGAAAATAAAAAATAGAAACTTAAAAAATAAAAACCAAAAACCAAAATTTAAAACAAAATCTAAAAATAAAAAACTGAAACTAAAAACTAATGAAAAAAAACTATCACCACAAATTTTTGTAAACTAATTTTATACAAAACATTCTTTAAGTTAAGACAAAACCCAATTATATAAATTTTTAATCATAAAAAATTTTTACGCTTTCCAAGCGCGGGTCAAAATCTAGTATCTTATTACACTTTAGCGATAAATATGATTTAATACATTAGGAAACAAATGCAAGTCGCAAAAATAATCAATGATGGACATCATCTACTTATCATCTTTTTAATGCATTTTCTTGATTTCCTCGAAGTTTTTTTTTCTAAAATATTTATAATCTCTTTTACGAAATATTCTTGTTATGAATAAAATATGACTCGTCTCCTTGAAATATCTCATGTATACAGACAACTATGAGATATCATGCGAGAATTCACTATGTTCAGTGAAGAATCACATATTCTTTTTATTTCATATTAAGTGTCACTTTAGTTTTGTGCACACAGACTATTAATTTTGTATATTTTCAGTTTAAAAACACAATTACCTATATACGTAACCATATATCAACCAATAAAAAATAAAATATAGTATAAACTTAATAAATTTTGCATTGAAAATCGAAAACTACACTTATTTTGTCTTCGGGATTGATTTGTAGCGGTTGTAGCTTTGAAGTTTTTTACTATAAAATTTAATTTGTAGATTTTATATCTTTAACTTTAAATTTTATTAGTGTATAATTATTACAAAGAGTTAATAGTTGATTAGTAAATTCTGTAGATGCTATCCACAACAATAATTATATTATAGCCCTAAACCTATAGCAATCGTATTTCATTAATTCTTACCAAAAAAAAAAATCGTATTTCATTAATTTTAATAAGCCTTAAACCTACAGAAATCATCTTTTATTAATTTTTATAAACTTACAGCCCTTTTAAAACTTTACGTATGCATATATGCATGTGTGGTGTAGAAAGACAAAAACCTAGAGAAAATTTTATGCGATTTCCAACTCTTTAATTCTAGATCCACAGAGCAAAAATCTTAAAATTGCGATCATTACCAATCAAACCTATAAAGTTATAGAGAAATTGATTTCTAGAGTTAAAATATATTCTCTGTGAAGATTTTTGGCTGAGTCTTTACTTTTGTTTAATAAAATTTGATTGCTTTTAATTTATTGTTGTAGAGAAACTTTTGGCTATAGAGAACACTCAAATCCATCATTAGTCACCCCCAATCGTTTCACAGCTTCTTGCTTAGAGCAAATCGTCCTCTCATTCTTACCTTGCAACTTTGTGTGAATATCTCTCTTTGTCTAATGTTTTGATCATTCTAAAAAGTAAGATCAGTGTTTGTGGCTTCACTATTCCATAGTGACTGTTGTTCAGCTGCCAGTATTCAAGTAAAATTTGGAGTGATATGGTTCAAGGAATTCTGAAGGATGAGATCTTTGGTATTATTTCTCAGGCTAGAAGATGTCCTACTGAAACGTTTATCATTTGCTATGTCCTTCAATCTCTGGCTCATAGTATTTGGAGAAAACGTAACGCTAGGAAGCATGGAGAGCAGCCGCTGGATGATAAAACCCTTTCCAAGATGGTGGATAAGACTTACGTCTAAAGCTACTTATGGTGAAAGGGAAGGATAAAAAAATATCTAGAGGATAGCTTATTGACTTGGTTCTCAACAAGGATTTGAGGAGTTAGTTTTTTGAGGAGCTTGGCTTGGAAATCGTCTTTATTGTGTGTAGTTCATACATTTCTCTGATTATGAAACTTTTACTCTTTTTTCTAATCAAATTTATGTCCATTTAGGTTTTATTTGATTAAGTTTTAATGAGAAAAGTTTTATAATCCTTCCAAACTTGACTTATTCCATGTGGTCAAGCTTTGAGAAGAAATATTTTGATGATTTTGGGTTTCTTTTGTTTTTTGAAGTTTTTGTTTTGTGTGTGAGTGTAGTTATCTGCTGCTTTAGCTAAAAATGTGGCACTTGATGTAACTATGATTTTAATTGAATAAATTTTACATGCATTCAAAAAAAAAAAAAAAAAACTGGTGCGGACATCTCTGTCTTTTCCTGATGGTTGAATTAGTGTCCATTGCATTGGATGGAACATAAATATTGGACCGTAAACCCTTTATCAAAAAAAAAAAATTTGATAAATATTGGACATATTTGTATAAATCACTGACGCGTGACCCAGGTTGTTGAAAATTTGAAATCGTGAGTCATAGGTTGTGACGTTTGCGAAGATTTCTTCCCGTTTTTTCGTATAAGATCTTGATTTATGTAATATAGATACCTAATTTTCTAAATATGAGTCGATGCAACTCTAATTTGAGTTGTGGTAGTGTTTAGCATTTGTAGAAGAACAATTACATTACTATGATATTTGCACTTTCAAAAGTAATAATACTTATACGTTAACGCTGGTGTATATAGGATTCGATGTTCTTTTCCTGTTTTTGTTTCTAAATTATTTATTTAACATACTGATATTATTGTTTTACAATGAGAGATTTTGGAATGAAATACTTTGTTGTTAATGATATGTATATGATTTCAAAGTTTGGAAATATATACAAAAAGTACCCCATCGTAGATTTATGACGTTGAAAGTTCTTGTATGTTGAAAGGTTGTTCAGTTTGGACCAAAAACGTCACTTATATACGTCTGCAATATGATGTAACAAATAATGTAAGAAAAACATCACGATAATTGTTATTTCTTTCAAACATTTGGATTGTTAGAGTCGTTAAACAAAATTTCAGGATTTCTTTTTATATATGTTTAGTTTGGCCCGTCGTCGATCATGTGGTCTTCTAATTTAGTATTTATAATTATTTTTCTTTTCTGAACTAAGGTCTTTCACACATTGAAAACTCAAAAACTAAGATACTATGGAAAATGGAAACGGTATTACAGAAATAAAGACATGTTCAATTTTTTGATCGTGTCACCAAAACTACGTTGTCAATAGATATAATGTTCTAACTATGTTGACACGCTTGTCTAAAATGCATTGATCTTGAAACCATAACTTTTTCAGTTTCACACCTTTTTTTCATCGGATGTCCACGAAGGGACTTTCACCTTCACACCTAAACTGTTGTTTTTCTTTGTGTTTTAGTATTAAAAATAAACCTAGAGTTCGTACTGTCGTACATAACGACGACCGGTGGTACAAAATAAATTATAAAATGTATTACTTGAACAACTCTGTGACACAATCAAAAGATTTTTTTCTTAGCATATGAATATCAAAACGTAGTCCTTTTAGTTCGTCAAAGTGTTATATCATATAATCTTACGCGGTGGTTGTTAAAAAAATTAATATATATCCTACGCGGTGTTTCGACTTCTTTTTTATAAAACTCTTTTAATTAATAGTTACAAGAATGTTATGATAGACTACATGATATTACATCTGGGAATGGTTAATCGAGAAAGAAACAGGGCAACAAATATTATATCTAAAAATGCAATAGAGAATTCTCATGATGTAGTTACCTATTCTGTTCCTCCTGTATGGCTACTAAACTACTTGTATTGGCCTTATACGGTCTGATTTCAATAAATTGTTGTTTCAAAAAAAAAAAAAAAAAAAAAAAAAGACTACATGATCATAAACAAACAAAACTAAAATATTATTAGGATATGGAGCGGTCTAACATTGGTACATGGTTGGATTAATTTGTTAGGGTGTCAGAATATATACTTACTACATTTAACTTTTAAGCACAAAGGAGAAAAAGGAGTTGTGCATACTTTTCCTCTCTTATTACAAAAGACGGTTCGTTGCTTTTCTGTCCTATACGGATTGTACCCTTTACAGAACACACAGTCCAGACATCCTAGCATCTAGGAAGACGGCATAATAGACCAAAACTGATATACTCCATCTAATATAATCTAATACAAGTAGTACTACTTCAAGTCAGACGCGTCCATCAGAACGGCAAAAAAAAAAACAGTATCCGTAAAATAGCACAGTCCAGGCATCCTAGTATCTAGGAAGACGTGTTGTTAAAAAAAAAAGCTCAGTTGGGAATAAAAAACTTTAACCAAAAGTCTAAATAATTTGCATTATCGTTTTCTTAAGCTTCAACTTTTATAGGTTTAATTCTAGTTTAGTTCACAATTATTGAACCATAGTATTATAACACTGAAATATATTTGAAAACTTATGTAGTATATTAAGAAAACTATTTATTAATTAACTAAAGAAATTTGTAAAACTATTAATTTAATGATATATCATATACTGGATACAATTGGATTAACTGCTAATATCTAAAATCATACTCTCTGTTTTTTTTTTCATTTCGGTCGCACTAATTAGTAGTAACAGTTTTCACTGTAACTGTCAACTGTGGATCCTCAAACTAGTTCGATTTTTTTTTTTATGTTAGAATACAGTGTTAAATACAATACGTACCATTTGTAGTTTATATTTTGGAATCGTTTGCATGTGCAAAGAATAATAGCAAGACTTTTCTTGAAACACACACGGAACTTTTAGAGACATAATGGAAACGGTCCAAAATATCCTATAAAATGGCCAGCCAATACTGGTCCCAAAGAATTTCAATATTCCTTAAAACAGAAAGGATGAAAACTAATCAAATAAAAACAAAGTCAAGTCAAACAAACAGGGTCAAAATAGTAATAACGTTCAAACCCCAAGGCTCAATACATATCGAAATACGTCAATAGCCACCATAAACAATTTCATTTAAATACATGATCCATCTTACTTTCTTAGCATTTCTCTTCTTCTCAACAAAAAAAAACTTTAGCCTCTCTCTCCTTCCATAATCGCTCATGCAGACACTTACGCCTAACACCGACTTATTCCATGCAAAACGTAGACGTTTCACATGCAGTACCAAAACCTCGACGTTGATCCAAGCGAAGCCACTCTCCGTTTCTCTGGCGAGTAAAACAAATAAAGACCATCTCAGAAACCTTGAGAACATTCTTAAGACAACCTCTACAGATAATCTCGACAACAATGTATCTTCTCGTACAACGTCAACGTCTACGTTACTCGGAGGTTTGAGTTTGGCGAGAATATGGCCTCAGATGAAAGCCGCCGTTGACGAAATGTCTCCAAAGAATCTAAAGCGGCTTCAAAGACTTCTCTCAAAATCATCTGAGGAGCGTTCACCTAAGAATAAACTCGGGTCTAAGTGGCGGGAGCTACACGGGTCGAATAACTGGGCCGGGTTGCTTGATCCACTAGACGAGAATCTCCGGCGAGAGCTTGTCCGTTACGGTGAGTTTGTGCAGGCGGCTTATCACGCGTTTCACTCCGACCCGGAAGGCTCGCCTAGAGACGACATCACGTTACCTGATAAATCATTTAAAGTAACGAAGAGTCTTTACGCCACGTCATCAGTTCATTTACCTAAATGGATTAATGACGTGGCACCTGATCTTAGGTGGATGACTAAACAGACTAGCTGGGTTGGGTACGTGGCAGTCTGCGATGATCCGAGAGAGATCCGACGGATGGGGAGGAGAGAGATCGTCATCGCGCTGCGTGGAACCGCCACGTTGCTCGAGTGGTCAGAGAATTTTAGACCCAATCTGGTCTCCATGCCTGAGCCCAAACCCGATCCATCAGACCCGACACGGCCCAAAGTTGAATGCGGGTTCAACAGCCTCTACACGACGGCAAGCCAACACGCGCCGAGTCTCGCCGAGTCTTTGATCGGAGAGATCAGCCGGCTCGTGGATCTCTACGCCGGAGAGGAGCTGAGCATCAGCGTCACCGGACACAGCCTCGGTGCCGCCATAGCTCTCCTCGCAGCCGACGATATCGCGGAGCGTGTCCCCCACGCGCCTCCGGTCTCGGTTTTTTCCTTCGGCGGGCCACGTGTAGGGAACCGTGAGTTCGCTGAGCGGTTAGAATCAAAGGGAGTGAAAGTCCTACGCGTCGTGAACAGCC
The DNA here is from genome assembly GCA_932364175.1 of Eruca vesicaria subsp. sativa. Classification (NCBI taxonomy): domain Eukaryota; kingdom Viridiplantae; phylum Streptophyta; class Magnoliopsida; order Brassicales; family Brassicaceae; genus Eruca; species Eruca vesicaria. The sequence continues at coordinate 851,533 of CAKOAT010085154.1, forward strand.
AAGACGTGGTGACGAAAGTTCCGGGGATATTCTCAGATAACGATAATAATAATAACAAGCAGGGGCAAAATCGTATAATGGAGATGGTGGAGAGGAACAATCCATGGGCTTACTCGCACGTGGGAGCTGAGCTGCGCGTGGACATGAAGATGTCTCCTTATTTGAAACCTAACGCTGACGTGGCGTGCTGTCATGACCTAGAGGCGTACTTGCATTTGGTCGATGGTTTTTTGGCTTCGAACTGTCCGTTTCGGGCAAACGCGAAAAGGAGTTTAAGGAAGCTGTTGGATGAGCAACGGTCTAACGTTAAGGTTTTGTACACTGGAAAGTCTTTGAGATTCGACCGTACTAATGAAGATGTTTTGCCTAGTTCGTCATCGTGACGTCAGGATTTTTCTTCATTACTTTTTAAAATATATACTTTTCTTATATATTCATTAATTAATTAAGCTGTTATTATAGTATATTGTTTAAAGGGAAACAATCTATTTAATTTATTTATTAGTATATAGTCGCCATTGGTAGATGATAAAAAGTTGTGTAAAGTAAGACTTTTGGCGTTGTGTTAATAACTGGTGATCTTTTTTCCTACAAAGGTGTAAAGATGATAGAAAAGGGTCGTTGCATGGACACGAAAAGTTAAAAGTAATATTTTCAAAAAGAAAAAGAAAAAGTTAAAGTAAAGAAAGGTGTTCGTATTCCATTATCGTTGTATATTTTTTTAATGTTACAAAAATATGTGTAAGCCACTAGACATATCAAAACACAAAGCTAAAGCGTCTTATAGTAGAAAGGTCATTTTGTCTGCTGCAATGTTTTTAAACCCGACCCGGACACTGAACCGAACGACTTACCGAGTCATTGGGTCACTGGGTCGACCGCAGTTCACCCACGGATTAATAAATGAAATTTTATTATATAATAATATATTAGCTATGAAAATAAAAATATAGAAGCTAAATTTTCTAAATTTTTATAAAACATAAAATGTATAAATATACAAAATATCAAAAACTAGTTTAGATAATTTAATTTTCTTATAACAAGTTAAGAGTAATGACATCTACAAAAATCAAGATATAAAATTCATAAATATTTAAATGTCTAATGAGAATAATAAATTAACTTCAAATCCAAAATAAACCAAAAGTAAAATATCATTGTAATAAATTAACAATAACAAAATAAACTAACACCAAATCACATCAACTAATTTTGGTTCTCGCTACCACCATTCAGTTCATTTTTTCAGGTGGTATAGTGAAATCTTCATCAAAATTTAAAAATCCCAGATAAAATAGTGTAATAGATATTATGTATGATAAAAAGGCGGAAAATTAAATCTAAAATTAAAGAAGAAGATGTCAATGCCAATAACTAAAACGTGAAAACCTAACTTTTAAATTATAAATTTAGAATATAAAGCAGAATTAAAACATAATTTAAAACTAAAAAAAAAAAAAAATTATTTATTGGTTCAACCAGTGGTTCAACCGGCATCGGGTTTTGGGTTTTAGCGGGGTTTTTCGGGTTTTTGCGAGTTTTTAAATTTTAGGTTTTTAACAAAACCCGAACCGGATTTATTTTGGGTCACTGGGTTTACCGGTTCAACCGCGGGTCCGGATCGGGTTTCAAAACACTGGTATGCTGATAATAGGAATTCAACAAAATACCTTTCACTTACGGATGCGCTCTTTATATAGTCTATTATTTACCTATACTGTTAGTTTAGTAATCCAACATGTAGGCTTTTTCTTTTCTTTCTGAAAGCTAATCCAGCATGTAGGTCTTTTTTTTTGAAACACTTTTTTTTTAAACACACAGCATGTAGGTTATAGTAACTAATTTGTTTTCATAATTCAAAAACTGGTTCGTACTATTTTCCTTTTTCATAAAACATTATTACAGATTACCCTTTTTAGTAATTTATATTTAAAATTTAAGATATGATAGCTAGACCCCTAGTAATAACATAATTTATTGTACATTTTTGGTTGTGAATGAATATTTTTATGTTGAAGTAATTGCAAAATAATACTAAAAATGGGCCAAGAAAACCTTTTTTTTTTTTTGGACAACGGGCCAAGAAAAACCAAACAATACTAAAATGGGCCATAAAATAAATAACACATGCGTCAAGAATGTGAGTTTTTTTTGTTTGGTATCAGACAGAAGACTTAATCATATCTAGTGACTAGGTTTTGGCTGTTCGGTCACAGTTCCTATCCTAATATATCCATTATCCTCGTCACCTTCGTTCCGACACTTTCATCAATCTTCTTTAGATCTATTAATCCATGGCTTCACTTAGTTATTACTAGTTGTGTTTGTGTCTGTTTGATAGTATTGTAATAACTTTGTATTTAATTTAAGAAATGGCAACTTTGAACCCTTTTGATCTTTTGGGTGACGATGCTGAGGATCCTAGCCAGCTCGCCGTCTCCATGGCTGCTGATAAGTCCAAGAAGCCTGCACCTGTTTCAGGCTTGCCTGCTAAGTCAGCTCCTCCATCAAAGCCTTCTCAAGCTGGTCAGATCCTAACTCTCGATTACCAAATCATGTTCTGTTTGGAGTTTTTGTATTTGGTATCTGATTTGGTTTTTTTTTTTATGTTCTTGATTAGTGAGAGAGGTTAGGAGTGATGCTCCACGTGGCGGTGGACGTGGCCGTGGTGGTTACAACCGTGATTTTAGAGGCGGTGATGGTTCCGGAGGTAACAATGGGTATTCAGGGGGATATAGTAAGCCTTCTGAGGAAGGGGATGTTTCAAAGTCTTCTTATGAGAGACGTGGTGGTGGTGGAGGATATGGAGGTGCTCCTCGTGGTGGTCGACGTGGTGAAGCTGGTGAAGGTGAACGTCCTCGAAGGGCATTTGAGCGTCATAGTGGAACTGGCAGAGGGTATGTCTGCCTTACTCTCATTCAATCTTTGTTGTTGTTCTGTTGCATATTCCAAATTAAGTTTATGGTGTTGGTTAGGGGTGACTTCAAACGTGAAGGAGCTGGACGTGGAAACTGGGGAACTCCAGGGGAAGAAGTTCTTGTTGTGTAAGCATTTGTCATAGATTGATTGTTTTATGTGATTTGTGACTGAAAATAAGCTCTTTGTCTCTTTAAGAGAGAATGAAGAAGTAGCTGGGGTTGAAACTGAGAAAGATGATGCTAACAAGGAGAACACTGCTGAAGTTGAGGAGCAGAAAGAGCTAGAGGTTAAGGTAAGCAGAAGAATTAAGAGAGATGTTAGGTTGTTATTTACAAATTTACTTACTAGCTTCTTGATATAGTAAGACATGGAACACAACTTATACTTGTCTTGGCTTTTTATTCTTTACTGGTTTGTTGTTCCTCTAGGAAATGACTCTGGATGAGTATGAGAAAATACTTGAGGAGAAGAGAAAAGCTCTTCAATCTCAGAACATCTCCGAGAGGAAAGTTGATACTAAAGTGTTTGAATCAATGCAACAACTCTCAAACAAGAAGAAGTCTGACGATGAGATCTTCATCAAGTTGGTAAGACATATATCTTGTATTGTTTCTTCATTGTCGAATAGAAGCAGTCTAAACCCTTTGATTTTGATTTATTTCTCAGGGTTCTGATAAGGACAAACGCAAAGATGACAAAGAAGAGAAGGCTAAGAAGGTTTTACATATTTGTCCGAATCAAACAGTTTTGTATAAATCAATAAGTTTTTGCTTACGGATGTGTTTTCTCAGGTTGTGAGTATCAATGAGTTTCTGAAACCAGCAGAGGGTGAGAACTACTACCGAGGAGGACGTGGTGGTGGCCGTGGACGAGGTGATCGTGACCGTGAAGGTCGTGTTTCAAGTGGTGGATTTAGTGGTAACCGTAGTGAAGCTGCGCTTGCCATTGCGGATACTGCTCAGTTCCCATCTCTTGGGGGCAAGTAAAAGATCCATCCATGAACACGTGTGAAACTAGTGAATGAATTCATGCGATGGTTCACGTGGTAAACTCAGGTGTAAATGTTTTAGTTGTCGTCAGTTTTAGATTTTCTGCAAACTTATGCCTTTTTTTTTTTTTACTTGTCAAACATTACTCTTTTTTAGTTTACCACTTCTTATAGTCGTTTATGTTACCTGTTTCAGACAGAGAAGTCTAATGTTACCTGTTTTGAGTTAATAAAAGTTCTTCGTTGTTACAAAAACTGAAATAGACAAAGTGTTAATAATGATCAAAAGTTAATAGAAGTCGTGTGATTTAAGATTCTTCTAATGGTATATTTGTTGTGTTTAAAATATTATCAAAACAATCGTGGAAACAAGAGGTTCTTGATGTTTTGTACCGATTAGTTTGTCCTGTTATGTCATAACGCATAACAAATGTTTTCTCGCTTCAACATTCATCAGCCATGGAAAGTTCGATTCTTTTCTCGTTCCATTGGTAACCCAGATGCCATTTTGGTGGGATCATGTTCGTCTTCCTCTCTTCCAACGACGACTAAACCTTCCTCTGATCAAAACCAGATCTTCCCGATGAACAAGATCATTGCAAGACATGTACGTTCTGGAGATATAGATGGAGCTCTCAGAGTGTTTCACGGGATGAGAGCTAAGAACACTGTAACATGGAACTCTCTTCTCGTTGGGTTCTGTAAAGATCCAAATAGAATAAAGGAAGCACACCAACTGTTCGTCGAAATACCTCAACCAGATACTTTCTCCTACAACATCATGTTATCTTGCTACATTCGCAGCGGAAACTTCGAGAAGGCTCAAAGCTTCTTCGACAAGGCTCCGTTCAAGGACTCTGCGTCATGGAACACGATGATCACAGGGTACGCAAGGAGAAAAGAGATGGAAAAAGCGCGGGAACTGTTCTACTCCATGACGACGGAGAAGAATGAAGTTTCTTGGAATGCAATGATCTCTGGTTATGTAGAATGTGGAGATTTAGAAATGGCGTCAAGTTTCTTCAAAAGGGCTCCGGTTAGAGGCGTGGTGGCGTGGACGGCGATGATCACAGGGTACATGAAGGCCAAGAAAGTTGAATTAGCTGAGGCAGTGTTCAAAGACATGACTGTGAAGAAGAATCTCGTAACTTGGAATGCTATGATCTCTGGTTACATCGAAAACACTCGTGCAGAAGATGGATTGAAGCTTTTCAGAGCAATGCTAGAGGAAGGCACTAGGCCTAACTCGTCTGGACTGAGCAGCGTGCTGCTCGGATGCAGCGAGTTATCGGCCTTACGGTTTGGGAGGCAAGTTCATCAGATAGTGTCTAAATCATCTACATTATGTAACGACGTAACCGCGTTGACGTCTCTGGTCAGTATGTACTGCAAATGTGGAGAGGTTGGTGATGCTTGGAGACTCTTTCAAGGGATGGAGATGAGAGACGTTGTGGCGTGGAATGCGATGATCTCGGGTTACGCACAGCACGGTAGAGCTGAAGAGGCTTTGTCCTTGTTCAGTGAGATGAGAGTTAAGAAGATCAGACCGGATTGGATAACGTTTGTGGCGGTTTTACTTGCTTGTAATCATGCTGGACTGGTAGATACTGGCATGGAGTATTTTGATTCGATGGTGAGAGATTACAGTGTGGAACCAAGGCCTGATCACTACACTTGTATGGTTGATCTTTTGGGACGAGCTGGGAAGCTGGAGGAGGCGTTGGAGCTGATAAGATCAATGCCGTTTAAGCCGCACGCTGCGGTCTTTGGGACGCTCTTGGGGGCTTGTAGGGTGCACAAGAATGTTGAATTGGGTGAACTCGCAGCTGAGAAGTTACTCGAGCTTGACCCGAGTAATGCAGCAGGGTATGTGCAGCTTGCGAATCTCTACGCTTCAAGAAACCGTTGGGAAGACGTTGCAAAAATTCGCAAGAGAATGAAGCAGAGCAACGTTGTGAAGGTACCTGGATATAGTTGGATCGAGATTAAAAACAAGATACACCATTTCAGGTCAAGCGATAGGATTCATCCGGAGCTAGACTTGATACACAAGAAACTGAAGGAGATGGAGAAGAAGATGAGAGTAGCTGGATACAAACCTGAGCTAGAGTTTGCGTTACACGATGTAGAGGAAGAGCAGAAGGAGAAGATGTTGTTATGGCATAGCGAGAAGTTAGCCGTTGCTTATGGGTGTTTAAAGCTCCCTGAAGGCTCACGGATACAAGTGTTCAAGAATTTGAGGATATGTGGTGATTGTCATAAAGCAATTAAATTTATGTCGGAGATAGAGAGACGAGAGATCATAGTAAGAGACACGACAAGGTTTCATCATTTCAAAGATGGGTCTTGCTCTTGTGGCGGTTACTGGTAAAAACAAAAAGACAAGAGTTTTGACTCTTCTCTATTGGTCAAATGTGACGTCACGACAGTTTTTTTAAATACGTTAGTGTGTGAATAAAGTTTTGGACCATTGACTTTGACAAGTTGCGTTTAAGGAAGGAAGGGAAGGGATGCGTAGATCAGCGAGTGGCTCAAGAGTTTCTGATCAGTTTTCAACGCCGTCACCGTCTCCTCCTCGATCTCAGAGTGTTGCAGCTATTGAAGATGATGATGTGGAGATGCTTTTGCCAAGGTATGACCCGAGTTCTGAAGCGGGGAAGAGAGAGAAGTCAAGGTTGAGATCTGAAGAAAGCGTCATCCATTTCATTCCTCTCGTTCTTCTGCTATGTGTTATTATCCTCTGGCTCTTTTCTCATTCAGGTAAACTTAGAAATTGAATAAACCAATCATGGTTTGGTTAATGGTTTCATCCATAGATTCAGTCTCTCTATAAATCTTTGGTATAATCTGGTTTTGATTTGTTCATATAGTAGCAATATTAAACCAGTGATGGATCTGGAAGCTTAAAGGAGTTGATTTGAGGGGGAAGAAGCAAATATGTTGTTACTTTGTTTTCATGGGAATGATCTTTTTACTGTCAAGACTCCAATGATATGGGGCCAGCCAGGCAAATGATTTTTTCTTTACACACACATAGTCCTTTAATTTTTTTTCTCTTTCTTTTTCAGACAAACTAAACTTTCACTTATGTATAGTCTTTGATTCAACAACATTGTTATAAATGTGAAATTTCAAGTATGTAATATACTATGTCAACAACAAAACTCCATTAACAAGAAGAAAAACAACATTACTTATTGATGATAAACTAGTTATCACTAATCAGTAATCACCATTCTAATTGTCTAAACAAATATCTGTTTCAGTTTAATCTACAATGTAAAACATATATGTGTACTGTAATTTCAGTTTAATTATTCACTAATAAAACGTATAAATAACAAGATTAATACAACTAGGCATTATAATAGCATCCTAAATTAAACTGGGATCTGTTTGATAAAAAATAATAGTTTGAGATCCAAAACAAATTAAAAAAAAAAACTGTTAATGAGTTGCATGTAAGAGTGAGTTAAAAAAAAAAAACACAATGCTTATTGACTTGTTCTGTCTCTCAATTATTCAATGAATCATTATCCTTCCAACCAAGCTCCTTCGATTTTCTCCTTGCACCAATTGGTGTTTTCGCATCGCTCAGGTTTGTTTCAATCTCAAATCACATCGTAATTTAAGTAAAAGTAATTGAACCTAATGTTGGATGCTATTCTATTGTAAGAGTTAGGATCCAGCCGTCAAGATGGTAGATCGAGAATCGAATTTGATTAGAGATTGATGTTTAGGAAACGGAACATAGTTCTAATTTGATTAACTATGTCTGATCTCTGGGCTTTGGTTTGTTTGGACCAAACCTTGTTTTGAGTTCCTGTTTTTGTAATAATCACTAAAAGTTTCATTCTTTTCATATGACCCCCTGAGAAAAAAAAATGAGATTTTTTCAGATAAGATGATGCCTTTCTCTTGTATGTATTCTCTGAGTTACTAAAAGTTTTGAGCTTTCATTGTTTTTTTTCCACAGGACTCATACAAGACATTCTCTAGTTTTGACTTTTAAGTTGTCCCAATAGAGTTCTTATGCGCCTTTCGGAATCATGATTGAAGTAAAGCGACTTGGTTCTTCCACAAGGATCACCACAACACTCCTTGATTCCTTGATGATTCTCTTCAGAAACAAACACATTTTACTCCCAATCTTTGTCTTTATAGCCATCCCTCTCTCGGCACTGCATCTCTCCTTAACTCTCACCTCATTTCGTCTCAAAAACCATGTCTTCCGCTTAGAAGCCTTAGCCAACATTGTCCACACACGGTTTGAAGCTAGACAGATATGGGAAGAGTCTAGACAAGACGCTGTCTCTCTTCTACATCTTAAATCTCGGTACTTCGTCCCATCCTTCATCCTCTCCTGTATCGTCTCCATAACGGTTATCACATCAACTTCCTTCTCACACCAGGGGGTAAACCCATCTCTGAAGTCGTCATTTGCTTCGGTGAAGTCCTCGTGGATGAGAGTAACAGCAACTTCCATTGTTGTCTACGGTCTGCTTTTGCTATACTCACCAGTTCCCATGTTTTTAACTGCCATCTTCGGTTACACACCCGCACTGCGTCATTTCATCACATTTCTTAGTCTTGGCATTGAGGTATACATCATGGCTATAACAGGGCTTGGTCTTGTGGTCTCTGTGATAGAAGAGAGATACGGTTTTGATGCGATTAAGGAAGGAACGGCGTTGATGAAAGGGAGGAGGATAACGGGGTTGGCTTTGGCGGGTGTGTTTGTGTTTTTATCGAGTTTGATTGGTCATGGGATGGAGAAGCTGGCGAAGGAGTTGGATGTAGACTCGAGCTCAGGGTCGTGGTGGAGGTCTGTGGTTTTGTCTGGTGGGTGGGAAGGGTGGAGACTGGTGTGTATGTATGGTGTTGAGGTGGTGGTGAGTTATGTTGTAGTCACTGTTTTTTACTGTGAGTGTAGGAAACGTCATGGAAACAATGATCCAGATGTTACTGCTGTTGAAGATGGTATTGCTATTTAAAAACTAGTTGCCACACTTTTCTTCTTCTTGTTGTTGAATTCTTTTTGTGAATTTGTGATATACGTTTTTCCTGCCCAAAATCTGATTTATTCATTGCATTTGTAAGAAAGAATCAGTAGTTGCAAAGAGACTTGCAGCTTCTTGCTTCTCCCAATCTCCTTGTCACTGTCTTCGTACTGTGATGCAGAGACATTCAAGACCGAAAGAGTGATGCTCCGATTCTTTGCAGTGAATAAGGACACGTTTTTGTTTGTAATAGCAAAAGAAATACATGTGGCATGAATAAGAACTGCTCTGAAATACAAACATGAGTTACAAATCATTGTAGTGCTATGACAACTTCTATACAGTCTGAAAACTCTACCCTTTACTTGTTTAGAACTACATTTGAGTCAATAAACTTATAACGTTACTAAATTTGCCTGTCATGCAATGTGTGTTGTGGTGTGGACTGTGGAGAGAAAAAGAAGTCAAAAACAAGGTGTCTAGTTACTATTCTACTCTACATCTGTAATATATTAGTGCAGCGGTTGGCCTACTGCGTCAGCAACCACTGAAGGATGCGATTGCGTTTGCTGCTGCTGCTTTAAGACTCTTTGTTTTCTAAGGGTTTCATGAATTGAGTGGAAGAACTCATGCTTCAGAGCATCTTCCGCGCTGATTCGTAGCCTTGGGTTAACAGTCAAACATTTATCAACAAGGTCAAGCAGCGACGGTGGAATCACGTCTAGGAAGTCTCTGCGTTTTGTGTTGATTTCGCACCATCTTCTCAACTCCATCCCTTTCAAGTACCTTGACTCATACAATTCCTGAAAAATAAAATACAAACACACAAACTTGTACATCTCATCATCTCTTGCGACCATCATCTATGTATATACAATATCAGATAAAGACAATAGAACGCAAAATGAAGGGGCCAAATGCTCGCGGTAAATAAGAACAGAACATAAGTATAAGCCATATCGACCTTGTCTTTCTCTAGACTTAATAAGAATATGCCCAATCTTGAGGACAAGTTTCTCTAGTCTTAAGAGCAGAGAATGTGTATAGCCATATAATGCCACACAAATGTGGAATGAATAGAGGTGTAAAGAAAGGTGATAAGATGCGATTGTTACCTCAGGGAAAGAAGATTCACGGTTGTGCAGCTTGGCGACTTCCCATAATTCTTCACTGCCTCGTAATTTCGCAATATCCTTAATGTTCCTGAGAATCACGAGGGCATTGTAAGAAGGCTAGAAAAAAAAATGAATGTAATGAAATGTGATAGCAGATTCAGTCAAATAAAAATATTAACTGTTCAGGGTCACCAGTGAAAGGTGCTCTTCCCATCATTAGGTATAACAAAGTCACTCCTGCAGACCACACGTCTATCTTAGGTCCTTGGTGTAACGATCTTAAGCAAACCTGCACAAGCCAATTCAGCCAAGCATAGACCCAGATAATTAGCGTTCCCATCTAAGATGTTCTAATGAGTAGCTCAGCGCTCAATATTCATATATGGTATTCACTAGTAATTTGGAAACCCACTTGCATTTTTTGACATATAAGCAAAACTTTAACGCAAGTCAGAGATAGCTAAGTTAATGTACCTCTGGAGCACGGAAGCCTTTGGTTCCTGAGCAAGGACCGTCTTTCTTTTTAATTACATCCCCTAGTAAAGTCAGCAATTTTTTTTAGTAACGGTTTAAGCTAATCTCTGATCAAAACAAGAGTTAACGATTATACAATAAATTTACCTGCTTCAGGCCTACCGTTAGAACGCAGCGGCATTGGGGTTAGATAAACAAGCCCATCATTTTTCTCTGGAAGAGCAGCGACACGTTTTCTCATAGACGTAGGAGCTTTGGATGATACTTCATGGTTTGGAACTGGACCAGACATTGTCTCCTGAAGAAAGTTTAAAAGCTCTTTCCTTCCATGGCATGGCAACGGCTCTCTCCTCTTTTCACCTGAAGGGTTGTTCCTTGTGCTGGTCACATCTTTGGCAGAAGTTAAGCCAGAACCTTCTCCCCCTTGACTATTGAATCTATCCCATCTGCTCATGTCATTCCGAGATCTTATCTTTCCCGCTGCTTTCTTCAGGCTATTAGGCGCCAGAGTTTTCTGAGAAGATTTGTTGCTCGCTCGGTTTGTTGTGTCAGGAGCGTTAATCAATGCCTGATGCCTCTTGCTGGCAGTTGGGAGAACTGTAGCTACTTTTGATTTATCTACAAAACATATACGAGATAGTTTTAGTTTCCATTTGTTTTACTTAATTACGCCTAAATGCATGAGGGGAGAAGAGTACCCGCTCTCCTGTGCTTCTGGTGCAAATCCTAATGAAGCCACAAAGGAAAACATGAGATTAATATCAGAGGTGGGAACATAACACAAATATCTATGCTAGCCAAGCTTTTCAGTGCCTCTGTGTGATACACTAACCTTAGTAATAAATAAGCAGGTTCGTTTTTGTTTTATATGAAACACTAACAAATAGATGTCGCTAGAAAAGTATTGGTAAGAGAAGGGTGTCATAGAATTGCTAACCGTTGCGAGGTTAAAGTCAATGAGATAGCCTTCTCTGCTCTTCCTAGAGAAAAGGAAGTTGCCTGGCTTAACATCCCTGTGAATAACACCCTTCATATTTGCAGAATAAAAACAATAGAATCAGTTAGTAGCGTGATTTAAAAATGATTGACCAAACAATTTAGTCCTAAATCTTCATTACCTGCTTATGAAGACTTGACAGAGCTTTGAACATGCAGTAGCCGTACAGCTGTAGCTGATACACATCTATTTCCCTTTTCAAAAGATCAGGTCTGTCATGTTCCACGTGCTCAAGGATGATGCATTCGGAATCTCCGTTCTTGAGACAGCCTTCATATTTGATTATAAAATTCTTCCCCCTAAGTGAACCAAATTTAGGCGATCTCAGATATTAAGGTTAAAAATATTAAGACGTCCATAACAGTATCATACTTAAGTTACTTACCCAAAACGCTCCAGCGTTCTGATTTCATTAATAATATAGTGTTTCTGAGCACCAGCATGTGGATCTGTGTAAAACAATACATGAGTCAAGTTTTCAAACCAAAAACAATTTTCTGCAGTGACAAAATCTAGCAATATATCATTTTTTCGCTTACATTTAATGGCAAACTCTTTTCCATCTGTTTTCCTCCTAGCCTTATAAACAATCCCGTATCCACCTACAGTTCAGTTTCACCAGTGATTAGCCAATAACCAAGTAAGTTGTTTCAACTTAGAACAGAGTGAGGACTATAGATGACATAGTCAGGAAATAAATACCTGCGCCTTCTTCCTCTACAACAGTATAAGAATCAAAATCCGGAAACTGGATCTGTCTTGACTGATCCTAAAACCACAAATACGAGAACCATTAATACACTACATTAAACTAAAAGTCTGTTCCCAACGCATACTCAGAAAAAGTTGGAATTGCAAGGGCATCACTCAAAGAGACATGTCTACCTTCTGCTCTTTAGGTCGAACAGAGTTAAAATTCTGTTTCGCCTTCTGAATAGCTTTACTTTTCCTGGTGTATACTTTCTCAGGAGAACAGCTATATCCTTTGCTGTTTCCAGAAATCTTGCACACATCCTGAGTTTTCTGTACCAACGAACTATCATGATTAACCGGAGTAGCAGAAGGCTTCAGCGGTATCTCTTTGACAGGGGTAGTAAAGATCTCTACAGCCTGGTCCGCTTGCTTCGTTGGGTTACAACTCAAGGCAAGCTTATCTTCAGTATCCTCCACAACGTACACTGATCTCAACTCATTTTCAGAAGAGGCAACCGGTTCAGGCTGCACATTGGGAGTTTGTATCTCCCCCTCAGGTAACAAATCCTCGTCATTATCCTTATCCTCGTCTTCTTCTTCTTCTTCGATTAAACTAAGATTGTCAACAATTTGAAAATCTCCAATCTCAAGATGGTTACCGTATCCAACCTCTCCAGGAAACGGCGAATCTTGCTTGCTCTCCTCCAAACAATCAACTGGAAAATCGGTGAACATCTCGCAACCACCAGACCAAGGATTTTGATCAAATGCCAAACTCAAAGCTTGGGACTCGAAAGCTTTAAGAGTCTCAAGCATGGAACCATTCACAATAGTTGTAATCTCGCTAGCTCTGTAACTCGCCTAGAATTAAAAAAAAAAAATTAATCACAAAATCAATCAATCATCCAATTATGAAATTAAGTAATACTGTTAGAACTTTCATCTTTTTATTAAGAGATTATTAACTTACATTGCTCTCATCGTTTCGGCTTCGTTTCGGCAACGGCATGAGCTGTATCTCTTCTTCCTCCTCCTCGTTTTCTGAGTGTTAAATTGAATATTAAACCCAAAGCCAAAATGATTATTGACTAAAAATGAAAAATTACCTCTCGTACGCTTGGGAGACATCGAATCCGTGAAACGCGTAATCATCTCACACAGATCGTTCTCCGGCACACCCAAACCAGACGCGAAGCTAGCCGGATCGGAGAGAAACTCTGACGAGAGAGTCACGAACAAGCCGTCTTCCGTCAGGGAGATAGGGGAGTTACGGATCGAGCAAAGTAACTTGACGAGCTCAGAGGAAGCTTGCAAGTGTAAAGAAAGATGCGTAACGGATTCTGAGTGGCCAAGGTTAAGTATGTAACGGCATAGCTCCGAGGCTTGTTGGTGGTGGTAGAGATGCTCTTCGTGGCCGTCTGAATCGGTGAGTCCGAGAGCTATTAGCTCTCCCCCGGCGGGTGTAGAGTTTCTTCCGAGTTGACTCGGATCTTCTGACATTGTCGAGTTGCTGTGAATCTGGGGGAGGGAGAGAGGTAGGGATTTGAGAATTTGAGATTTGGGGGAAAATGGAGGAAGAAAGGGCGGGATGATGGCACGTGAGGAGCGTGTGACGTTGTTTTTGAGTATTTTTGTAGCTTGAAAAATGTTCCCGCTACTGACCGCTCATTTTTATCTTTTGAATGGCGCCCGCTCATCTATCTACCTTCGACCCGCTGAAAATTATGGATTTATGGAGCACAGGCCCATTTAAATTGAGCCTATACTCTGGTTTGTGGGCCACTCAGGAGCTCAAAGGCGTGTTTTGGTTAAACATTATTATGGGAGGAGAATTCACTTGTGAGCAGGCCTGATGGGTGGCAAGAGAGGCATAGGCCCAGGGCCTGCTCATAAGAGACAAATAAAATGAGTATGGGGTGCAACCACAAATGTCGGTCGGGTTCGGTCGGTTCATGTCGTCGGGTGGATTTAGAAAAATTGGATCCAATAAATAGTTGGGAGTTTTTCGATTTAGTTTTAGGTCGGTTTTTACCAGGTCCGTGTTGGTTCAGATATCTAAACTGAAAACATATTTCTTTCGGATACTAACGGTTCTATATTTGATTTTAAAAATTTTAGTTATTTTTTGCTCCATTTTTTTAATTTTTTAATTTCGAGTAAAATCTAATTCAAGGTCCGATTTTTCACCCGCAATTTGATGTTCCGAATTTTATTTTCAGCACATGGATGCACTTCATCTACCAAGCTTCATCATCACCTAAGATCACATTCTTTGCTTATTTTATTCTTTATTGCAATCTCTTTTCCATGTTTTTTTCTCGCTCTGCATTTATGTCTAAGAACATTGTCCCAAGATATAAAAGACCTCTTTATTTACCATTGTAAGACACATTTTCAGAAATAAATTTAAGTCTTTGTTTTCAAAAAAAAAATCTTGAATTCTTGTGTTTTCAAATTTAGCTAGTTTGTGGGAATCAAAGTGCTTTTGTTCATGGGATTAGAAAATAGCTTTTGCGAAAAAGAGCCCATGGGCTAGTTTCTGTCCATTGATCAACTTGGTTCAGCCATAAACCAATTGATTGTCATCATTTATCATCAGTCATTAACCATTGAAGCTTTAAGTTTGACACTTGTTTAGTAAAAGCTTTGGTGGATTCTAAGTTTATATCATTTTGGTATTAGAGCTAAATGCTCTTAACCTAGGTTGTAGTCCTTCATCTCATAAAAATGGTTTTTTCTCTTAATTTGATTATGTTTTCTTTTCTCTAGGTGAACATATTTTATATTTAAGAAAATCATATTTCTTGTTTTCACACGTTTCATAGTATAAAGAAACAAAAATTGCTTACCATCTACATTTTTGTTTAAAAAAATTGGTTGGATAAACTTTGATTGTTTTAACTTTTGTTGCAAGATTTTATTGGACACTAATGCTAATCATCTAGATGCAATGATGCAGATTTTCAATGCACTAAGAATAGACATGAATATTCTAAAATAAAATTCATTTGTAACCGACACATCTAGAATTGAAACTCAATCTCGCTTGCTGCATCAATGAACTTAAACAAGCCAACAACTAGAGTTATAGCAACAAATGTCAACAGCAAAAGAAACAAAGTATTAATCATGTGATAATAAGTATGTAGTTTCTCTTAAGATGCACACACAATCCAAGATCACCATTTGTAGCCTTCGATATCCAAACCAAGATAAACTCAATTTTGTTGTTCCTAGAGTTAATGCACTGAGGATGCACCAACTCCACACGATACCTGCTTTGGTAAGATTCTCATACAAAATTTTGTGAACTCGGTATGAAATTTCTCTTTGGTCTGGGTCATTCACAAACTCATTAGCCAAGTAGGCGTTTTCCTTTAGTAAAGAGCGATCCAATATATTCGCTATAATTTATCAATTGGGTGTGTAGATCAAACATTCGATCTCTCTAACTACATCATCAAGTTGTTTCATCCTTGCCAATGAATCACTGTAAATTCTAATATGATGGATCATTGGTTCTATTGACAGCATTTTGAAGATCTTACCGAGAATATAGTTGGCACAATTAGTTTCCTAAGCATGACTACAAAGAACCATTTCATTCTAATGTGGTGTCTCTATATTGACCAGCTCTCTAGGAATATCATAAAACATGATATAAGATCATCTTTACTTCCAAGACCTATAGTAGCTATTGTTGCATTCCATACCGCTATACCACTAGTATTAGAGATATGACACTCATTGATGATTGAACAACCTCTCAGCATCACTAGTCATGCCTATTAATTCATAAAATCTCAACAGTTTTCCATGTGATATAAATCCAAGTTTCATAAAGCTTGTATGTATCCTTCCTGGGCTGATCATATTATCAGGAGTCTTACTTTTTGCCTGCCAATCTTCTTCTCGAGAAATTTTACCAAATTGAAATAATCATTCATGAAACAGAACAAAAAGACAGTGAATCATATTATATCAAAACAATTGCTAATATCATAGATGAATCTATGTACAATATATGTTTCATGTAATACCCTAGCTGCTCACTCTCTGTTTTCATACTTACTTTATGTGTAATAATAACATATGCACTTGTATAATCATTTATATATTATAGTTTAAGATCCTTAAGATCTAAAATTTCAGACCAACTAAATGACGTCACTCTTTCATAGAGGCAACTAAGTGGGGGTTATTGGTTTTAGGATTTTATATATTTAGAAATCCTTTTTGGATTTTGAAATTTTTGATAAATCCACACATTTTAGAATCAAATACGTAGATTTCAGAATCAATGAAATAGATTTCAAAATCAATATAATTGAATTATTAGAAATCAACGAAATGGATTTGTGATAAACGCAGCTTTGTAACAAAAGAAAATATATATAAAACTACAACATATGGTTTATCATTTTTTATGTCTTATGTTATTATGATAATATAAAATCTCTCACATACTTGTTATTATTGCCGTTCTCACTTGATTGGCATATTCTGTTGGTTGATTTTCAGTTCCAGTAACTTCCTCAAGATCTTCTTCTTCATCAAAACTTTTTTATTCAGAAAAGTTATCGATTCGTCAGAACTTTTTAAAAAGACTACACGTAAACTAACACACAAATATGCTCTCCGTTTGTGTCTTATAAGCAAAAGGGGATGCACATTAAAAATTAAAAATCGAGATTTGAATATATCAAAAATTCTTAACATTTCTCAGAAAAACATGATGATGGTAAACAACTCTTTGTCATTTATGGAGTAGAATCTCCAGAAAACATTTGTAGACCAAAACTCTTATGAGAGATCTTTGGTAAATTTTTATATTAACGTCTATTTGTACGTAAAACTAAGATGGTGTTATTCAATCTTGTATTTTAAAATAGTTTAAATCTAAACACAATCCACTATTATTCAATTGATGATTCTAAATTCTATTTTAAAATTCAGTGTTATTCATTCTATAACATGTGATGTTACTCTCATTGTGCAGCTCTTAGGTACGTGAATGCTATTGAAAAATGAGTAATAATGTTTTATACACACTACAACAATCTCACTTCTGTTACATCTCAAAGATCAAACCAACTTACAAGACTCTCGTGTGAATAAAACCAAAGATTTCAGACATGTGATGTTACTCTCATTGTGCAGCTCTTAGGTACGTGAATGCTATGGAAGCTTGGTCCTTTAGGGACAGTTAAATGTCTTTTCTCCCCTGAAGCAACAGCACAAACAGAAGGTCTGTTGATGATGATTGCAGTTTCCTTGGTTTCTCCATTTCCATTCATCAGCGAGGTTTCCTCCTTGGTTACATCTCTTCTACTTGCCACTTTCTTCTTTGTACCTGATGCAGCCCTGAAGAAATGCACACTATTGCAAGTTAAAGGCTAAAAGAGAAGCAACTGTTGTTAACAAGTTAGAACATGCTTGCGCGCTCAAGTGAAAAGACTATCTCAGTAATTACTGATAAATCAGATTCTCTACCTCTTGGAATTCACCATAGCTTCAGAGGCATCGTGTCCAACAAGTGTTGTGGATGTTCCTCTAGAAGCTTTTAACCTGGAAGTTGTGTTCTTCTCCAGCTGCTATTGAAATTAGTATGTCACACAAAAAACAGACATAGATATGGTTAAAATTTTAAATGTTTCAGAAAGAACTTACTCTAACTGGCTGATGTTTTGGACCAATGTTTTCAGCATGAACCCCAAGAATGTTTGTAGTTTCCTCTTCTTTGGCAAGATCACACCGTGGTTTCTTCTCTGCGTTTGCTTCCTTGAGGATTCTTCTTTCCTGGAATCATGTAAATATTCTTCCATCAGAAAAAAGCAGAAAACTAAACAGAGTTGTTAAAGAAGTTAAAGAACAAATCTCTTTGGTTGTTTTATCATACATCGGTTCTTAGACGGAAAGGCTTTGGATTCGTGAGCTTAGGTTTTGTATACTTGACAGTGGGATTAGTAGAAACAGTCTTGCCATTGAAACACTTATCTGCTATTGCCATCGCCTGGTTCAGTAGAAAGCACATTAGCAACACATAATATACAAATGAGAAGATCTTAACAAAAAGTAGAAACTTTGATACCTTTTGAGTGGTTTTGCAAGTTTCTTTCCTACCAAAGACTTTCTTTCTCGAGAGAGGGTTGGGGGATTGGTCAACTTTCCTGCAAGATTTAGACAAAAACAAGTATGTATCTGGTGAGGTTTGTGAGCAGATAGGATCAAAAAGTAAAGCAAAAATAAACACCATTTTTTCAAACCTGTTATTGTCCAAGGCTGAAGCATTTTCCTTGTCATCATTTTCTGCATCAACATCCGCTGCATTAGTAACATTTTCTTTGTCGCCACCATCTAATGCTAATGCGTTTTCCTTGTCTTCAATCTCCGTAGTCTCATCCGGTTTATTCTCCTTTGATACACAAGTATCTTCTCTAAGGACATCCACTGCAATAGTAGCATTCTCTTTGTCATCACAGTCCAAAGCTAATCCATTTTCCTTTGCTTTATCCACTCCACTCTCCTTTATTACAGCAGGGTCTTCTCTTGCCTGGAGTAAATTGTACTTGTTAGCTTTCAATGTCTCTGACAATTCTTCTAATTTGTTTTCCTTAGTCTTAGCTTCATGAGCTTTGGTAAGATCAGAGGTAAGCACAGGCTCTTTCTTTTCTTTGACCCTCTTTTTCAAAGTACCAGAAGAACCTTTAACCTTTTCACCAATCTGTTTCTTCCGTGACAGAACTGAATCAAACACTCGGCTCTTCACCTCTCGTGTCCTTAATAGTTTCTTAGATGGAGTAGTTGAAGTCCCAACCTTCTCATTAACCTCTTTCCTCTTTCTTTTGCTTTCAATCTCAAGCTTCCTCATCCCACTACACAACTTCTTAACCGAGGAACTAAGCTCCACAGATCTCTTCAATCTCACCAGCTTCTTTGGAGAACCAAACACCAAAGCCTTTGCAACAACTCTGCTTTCCCCCGCTCTAGTTACTGCAGTTCTCGGATGCTGCACACTCCTGAAACCTGCTGGACTCTGCACTTCCTTCTTCTTCTTCCTCTCAGTTAATGCTTTCTGAGGAACTGGTTTGGAGTCTAACTCTCTTCTTTTATCTTTCGCCTTTGGAGTTGCATCTTTCTTTGTGGGAATTGCTTTATTACCCTTGTGAGGAATAGATGAGATCATAGCCAATCTAGAAACACGTGACCTTGAAGGCTTTGCAGGAACCGTGTTGGGACATTTTGGAACATCACTGTAATAAAAAAGAACCATGTAGAGTAATATTTTAAACACACACACATCATCAACAGTGATGTTCTTCCTCTTAAGTTAAATTAGTTTTACCTGAAATCCTTTCTGTAAAGAGCTTTACGAAGACGAACACTTGGACTCCTAGCAGCCATAACCTATGTAAAATGTTCCATTAGACATCAAACTCTTAAATTTGAAGAATCTAATTAAATAAAGAAATATAAAGGTTTGAGCTTTTAGCAGCTTACTCGAAGAACGAAGTTTTTGTAGATTGCTTCTGAATCCATAAACTCTTCATGTTTCTGATCACATCCTATGTACACATCATTCACCAGTAATGTCAATACGGATCAAAATCATAAGCTAATTTTTTTTATTAAAAACCCTAATTTAGCAACTTTCAATTTACTACAGTAAACCACAGTTGAATAGGATCCAGATCAAACTTGATTGTGTTGTTTTTTAGATCTATGTAAGAGAGAGTAAACAAGATTCTAACCAACTCTGGAACAGAACCAGTAACGATCGTCTCCTTCAGGGCGATGATCTGGTGCGGTGAGATCTACAAACTTGGGAGCTTCTATGGTCTCGTAGAAGTCCTCTTCGTTGAACTCTTCCACTATCATATGCTCGAACTCCTCCATTCACGCTAAAAGTCTTATCAGAAAGTAGAGATTTTTTTTCTCAGAGAGAGAGAGTGGACTAGTGTGTGGTTTGGAGCGTTGGTCTACAGCTTATTAGACAATAAGAAGATGAAGAAAGATCCTTTTATCACAAAACTAGCCGTTAAGAGGGAATCTTGTAACAATTGTCTCCTTCCAGGGGTAGTTTCGTCAACTAACAGTGTTGTTGATTCACGGGAGCTTTAAAACGCATTTTTCTCACGTAGACTCTTCAGCTTTAGGCAACTAGTAGCCGTTAGATGGGTGAAGGAAGGTAAATAAGTAAATATTAGGGGTAATATTTGGAGAAAATGGCATTTTCAATACTTCCAATTGTTGCAGCATGTTCGGTTTATGTCATCTACCTACAAAATTAGTTTCTACATTCTATACATAATCTTTACAAATTTGATCAAATTCTACATTAACCGTTGACCAATGAGCATAAATGACACATTATCACTTACTATATTTAAGATTTTACTTATTATTTGAAAACTTATGAAAGATTGATGTTTACCGTGTAACTTATTTTTTGTCAACATTTTTACCGTATAACTAGATGCATTTTTTTTTTGAAACTAAATGTACATAGTAAAAAATTATTGGTAAAATAAAAAAAATAAACCAAATTGGCCCATTTGGATGGCCAAGCCCACGACAAATTAAAGGGGCCCATTTGGAGCCCACTATGAGCGAGATAGATAGTAGCAATGGGTAAAATTTTGGTGAGTCAAGCGAGAGAGATCGGAGACGGTGTTATCTTGCCGCCGGCGCCGGAGTCCACCACTGATTGTAGTAACGGAAAGTTTTGACCGGAGTTTCTCAATACATCGATCGGTAAATTAGTACCTAATCGGAGTTAGTTGCATAGAACTCTCACTTGTGTATGATTCCTTCATTTCGTAGTCTAGGATGCGAATCGTTTGATCTTCAGATCTGTATTTTGATTATCTTTTAGATTTTTAATTAAACTGATGCGCATGTTTAGTGTTCAATTTCTCAGCCAAGTCTACGTTTTAACTTTTAAACAATCATGTCCACGTTATCTGTTTGTTGCATCTTTTGGCTGTGTGGTAATAATGCTGGGGAATTTTGAATTTGCAGAATCCATTTGATTGTTCAGAAAGATGAAGAGGCTGTTGGAGTTTGGGAGGAAAGCAATGTTCTATGTGAGAGTGCTCTCTGGTTATGAAGAAAGGAGAATCCGTAATTACAGGTTGCAACTCGAGAAACGTATTCAGCAGGTTTCTCTCTCTCATTTTTCTTGGTTCATCATTATGCTGACTCTATCTATTTTCGTTAGAATGAATGGTAGAACCCTTTTTTAATTCCTAGTAGTATTGGACTTTAAGAAACACTTACTGTGAGAGGATGAGAATTTTGAAGAAACTTCATGTCTATAAACATTACACATATATCTATTCATTCTGAAACTATAAATGAAGTGACTGAGGAGAGTCTTTACTGAATACTTCTCTGTTTATGATCATTGTTATGCAAAAAGTAAAGTTGGGTTGTTAGTAAAGTACAGTCGAAGTGAGTGATGAAATTAGATCTGATTTTTCCTAATTGTGTAGACTTCTGGTGTTTTTATTTGTTTAACAATACTTGTGACTGTTAGCTTCTAGCAAGGGTTGGTCATGGTTCCTCTTTTTTTTATCTGATTCAAATGATTGCTCTTGCAGGCCCAAGAAAGGAAAGCAGAGATAAACAGACTCCCAGAGAAGATTGTATTATCTGAAGTCCGCCGTATGGTTGAACAGATGCAGAATTTGAATAAGCAGATTGAGAATACGGTTTGTCTCTCTTTTCTTTATTCTCTCACTCCAATGTTTTCTAGTGATTTTATTTTACTCCCATCGAGTTTATCGTTTGTGTGACATAGACAATGTGTCTACTAAATTAAGTTTGGTGCAAAATGTTTGAGATACTGTGTCCTTAAAGTGCTTTTGGTTCCAGAACATTCAAAGAAGGGAAAACGCTTTTGGTTGCTTGGTGTTTACGTTTCTTAAAGCATACGATTTTTGGAAGGAAAAAGCGAAAGCAGTTTCCTGTGTCTTTCTTTAATCACGAGGCTTTTTCATCCCTGTTGTTCTGCTTTTGTAAGTGTCAAGTTTCAGAAAGCTTCCATGGCTAAGTTAACTTTTTTTCGTGTCATTACGAATACAGGAAGCTCAGATTGAAGACTACTTCAAACCGATAGACAAGCAAGCTGGTACAATAATGGAGGTTCAGCTGGAATCAGAGAAGAAAACGATGGGGACAATGATGAACGCAACACAAGAGGAAACCATAAGAAAAATTGAAGAAGCTGAGAGACTCGCTCGTGCTGGTGGAAATGCAAACACGGGAGAGAAAATGCAAGATTCAGCGGCCAATGAGAAAGAAGCTCAAGCAAAGTAAAAGATAGATCTTGTCTTCATGTTTGTTGACACATAATAGATTCCGAGACCTCTGAACAAAGTCCCAATGGTTCAGATTCTCTTAGTTTATCAACTAAGACTGAGATCGTCAGTCTCTCTCATTTGTTTGATTTTAATAATTTGATTGACTGAATAGAAACAAGACCGAGAGATTGTAGTCTCTGTTTGAACAAAATCCCAAAGAGACGTTTTGTTTTGTCGATATTAGTATACCATCATGTCAAAAACATATATTGAAGTGGATGGAAACATGACTTGTTTTTTTGGTTTTAACATGAGAAACGAAAAATTGTCGTCGAGGTTCTCATTTCTTATATTACTTGCTTTGGGTGTGAAGATACTCACGCATCTGATTATGAACTTCCGATTTCACAACAAGTCGCATTCTCTTAGAGTCTTCCCAAAGAAGGCCTCCCCATTGTCTAGCAAAGTCACAAGCTGCTTCAAACACATCCTGCCAACATCACAGTTCCACGTATTGAGATTTACTATAATGGCGCTGAGGTATGAGAACCTGTATAGAAAAAAAGAGGGAATCAGGTTTTACCTTTGAAGGAAATTCATCATAGAAGTGAGCCTGAGTCATCTCGATTCTCTTCAGATCTGACTCCCAAAGCCGTATCTGCCAAAGACATAGACAATGCAGTTCATCTTCGTTAGCACACACGCACCCAATGAATTGAAATTGCAGGAAAGTATATACACTTTTTTAAGCTATAAACCAATCCTGATTGACACTAGATGGGAGGAGAGAGTATAGACCTGGTCAGTGACATTTTCTGGAATAGATGGGACTCGGTCGGCACATCGTGGATGTGAATTCTGCTGGAGAAAAGTTATAATCTGCAACCACCAAAAACAAAATGGAAAAAGGATATTCAGAAACACATCTCAAGGAAAGTAATTGGTCCCGTTCTAATATAGCATAGTGTAAACGATTTTCAGATGAAACCAACTATTACCTGGTCTGATGTGATGCCATTGTCAAATGCATTGTACAAACTCTCCTTTGTAATTGCACAAGCAATAAGGTTTGGGAGTTGGTACTCTATCCTGGAAAAAAATAGTGCAGCAATTGCTTAGATGCATCATGACATTACACAGAAGACTAGACTTTCAGAGCGGTGTTTAGGAGCTTCTACCTCGCAAACAGACGTAAAATTTCACATTGTAGCTTAGATGTTGAGTAAGCATACATCCTGAAGTTTGTTTCCATCATGACATATCCCTGATGACGGATAACAGACACAACAAAAACGCAAAATCAAGAGAACTGTGTCGAAATGAGATAAAAAAAGGATAATCAAGAGCTATCACCTCTTTTCGGACTGATGAATCTGCAAGACTGACTGATAAATTTGTAGCCAGCTTAGTAGGAATAAACCAACTGTCTTTCCTTCCCTATAATAATAATTATAAAGATTGGTTCAGCACCTGATATACTTCTATAATCTTTCTAACTGTTGCAGAGTTTTATCTCCTTTTAGTAATGAAAAATACAAGACTAACCTGTTGAAGCTTGACTAATCCCAAGTCTGCAAGGTCCTTAAGTGTAGTTCTCTGAACATCTGTCAAGGTATTTAAGTTATACGCCTGCAACGTGTATAGGAATGTTTGAGATCAATGAACAAATTAAAAATCGTGTATTACAAGAGAACAAGATCGATTGAAATGACATCTGTTGTTACCTCACCGGTAACGTGGAAACTGAGCTCTAACAAAAATGAAATCAAGTCTGCTGGATCTACATCTCGCTCCTGAAGGCCAATGGCATTTGGTTACTCATACTGAGAAAAACAAAGAAATGACTAGATCTTGTCAAGGCTTGATACAAACCTCGGCATTTGATATGTATTCTCGGATAATGTACCAAAGCTGAGCATTTGTATCCATCAACTGAAATTTTATGGTCAATAAGGTTCACTTTTTATGAATACAAGTAATAAGAGATCAATCACTAATGTCTTGCATTGCATACCAAAAACTGAAAGCCACTCTCAGTTAATCTCGGGCCATCTCTATCTCTGTAAAATCACATGAACGGTATTAAATAACCAGCATACAAACCACCATTACACATCTATAGACATGTATACCTCTGACTCAATAAACCTCGCTGGAAGACTTTCATCATGGACGAACTAATACCGGTTAGCTTCTCACCTTGACCCGAATTTATGAGTTGTAGCAAAAAACACTGACGAACATAAGCAAAAACCATCAGATACTAACACAAAATCCATCTTACTAGTATTGTCAATACGTAAATTAGAAAAACTTCAGACACACCTCCCATTGATGAAGTGCATAGGTTTCGAGTTCTTGTAAACTTGGAAGCTTAATAGCATTGTTGGAGTTCATAGGCTCCCTAGGCAAAACTCCACTGCAAATTTTCCATTGCTTACCTCATCAGCACCTTTTTCGATAAACAAAAAAAAACTCTACTACCAAGACAAAGAATTCTATACCCGGAGATAATATGTTTCTGAAGATTTTTCTGAAATGTAGGGTTTAGGCTGTAACAGGTTTCCTTTTTCCTGAAAAAAAAGTCAAAAGAGCAGCCTTAAAACACTATAAAGCAAAACGAATTGGAACTATCACCTTCGCCACATAATCAAATCCAAAACACATTGATTAGACATAAGAGGAGAAGCTCAGAGTGTTCATTGTTCAAGCTAATTTTCAACCTTGTATAGTTTTTTTCTAGTTTAACTCGTATTAAACAAAGTGGATGAGATATCCGTAAATATTCGCAAATATCTGAAAATCCTTCAGATATCCGCATTTCTCCGAATCAAATCAGAAATTCAGATATCCGTAAAATATGAAGGCAAATCACAAATACTGAAAATTATGGCGTTATTCGATCCGTGCCCACCCCTAGACTGCTTAAGCATAAGAGGAGAAGCTCAGAGTGTTGATTGTTCAAGTTAATTTCCAACCTTAAAGAGAATGACACTAACATCCTTATAAAAAACTTCAAAACTGTTCTTCCTTATGAGAATTAAGATTATACTACCTATCAACGGATTCATTAAAAATCCGGAGTTGAATCAATCGGTCAATAGCAACACCGTGCTTAGATTCGCCATCAGGGAGCACCCACTCCTTCATCATCTTGGCAGTTACAGGAGCATCAGTGAAAAGCAACTGCAATACGTATTTCTTCGCGAGTGGTGGCAATGACCTGATGATTATTATTTCAACTTCATCAATTACGGTTAGTTAGAAGATTGTAACAAACTCTTTAATCAAATTGAAACCTGAGAATGGCCTCGCAGATGAAGACATTGTTGTAGAGCTTATCGAGCTTGATGGCGGTGAGAGACGCCACCATGTCCATGAAGTTTTTCGCTATGATCTTAACTTGCGGCATCTTTGTTGATTTTGGGAGGGTTTGGAACTGTGCACACACTGACTATGCGGTTGCAAGGAGCTGGATGATTAGAGCATCTCCTCTTCAAACCCTAAATCCAGAAGAAGAAGAAGAAGACACTCCAGAAACGACGACGGAGATCGATTTCTTCTTCTCCTTCTCTGATTTGGTTAAATCTTTACTAAAGAAGCTGCGGTTTTGCATATTTTCGATACGACGGCGTATCCGTTTTCGATTTAATGAGCCTTAAAGACTCTACTAATGGGCCTATCTGTAGTGTAATTGCGCTGGATTTGAATTTTTTTTAGCAATTATACTTATTTATTCATATAATGTGAATTTATATAAAATACAAACAATAACAAGAATATAATGGATTACATAATTCATATGAAGGAAAAATAAACTTTTGACAATTTTTTTATTAGAGGCCATACTTGTTGTCTGAGCTTAAAAACCGATTAATTCTGTCAGTTTTTTTCTGCTTATTCACTCTAGATCTTATGATTTCAGTTGGTTATAATCCACAAAATGAAACTTCAAACCTTATATCGAAACATAGTCACTATAAACACTAATTTTTTTATTCAGCTTTTGGGTGATTTAATTTTCTATTATAGAGATATTTTGGTGATTAAAAAGAATATTTAGATTATTAAATTGGTTCTTATTTTTCACTTTTATTATTAAAAATATTCAAATTTTCTAAAAATGAATCGAATTATCTAAAAAGTAATACCAAAACTAAAATATCCAAAAGATAATAAACTATTTAGTTAAATTCTATTTATATTTTTACTTAAGAAAATATAACTCATTTGATTTTTGGTATTTCAGTTTCTAAATAATTGGTGTAATATAACTAAGGTCTTTTATAAACAAATTATATGTATTTGAGTATTTTGATTATATTTTAATATATATTCAATTTTAGTTGTTTAAAATAATCATTCAGTTTTCAGTTTGGTCTAGATCTAATATTTTAAAATAGGATCTATTCAGGTTTTTGTATTGTCTAGTTCAATTTTCGCCAAAGTAAATGTGGTACGGTTACTTCACAAAATTTGCATGTATCAAAAAGAATAAACGAAACCCTTAGTTATTTGTTACCACTATATGATTATTCCATTACTCAAAACCTTATATAAATCATCACAATCTTAGACACACAACACATGATACTTATATAAATGTCTAGAGGACATTATTTAAATATGTATATAGCCATTACACATGACAAAACCATATATTATGTATATAAACACACTAGAGAAAGAGATAGAGACGAGCAGCAAAAGGGAATCAAGTAAGTTGAATGTTGGAGTTGTAGGTCGCTCCAGCGGTCCAGTCAGCAGGAATAGCGTTTGGCGATTGGACCCAATTGATACCGGCGCTTCCGTAGACCAAAAACCTCAAAGTGAGAGTGCCTCTTGGTGGATTCTGCAAATCGTGAACCGCTCCAAACACTCTTCTCATACGTCTCCACTCTTTGCAATCCTCCTGAATCATTTATATCATCAATGTTCAAATTTACTCATAAACCACTTTGCTTACAACTATGTTTTTTTTTTGAACACTACAAAACGTTACAGTTTGCATATTGTAATAATCTTTGATCAAATTTACCTGCCAGGCTTCAACGGCGAGGATGTCGTTGACACCACCAACGTACAAGATAAGGACGGCAAGATAATGAGGATTATAGCTTTTCTCATGGACCTTATACACCAGATTGTATCCTTCATACTTACAAGGGACCCTCTGGTACTCAACGTCTACAACACCAAATGAATAGAGCTGATTCTCTGTGCCGGGGCGCGCCATACGTCCGTAGGCCTTAGGGCTAAAGATGAAGTCTGTACCATGTCCTTCTCCGTAGTCCGTAGCCACTACGTATACTCCTTCATCGTTGCAGTGTGGAGGTATTTTGCACCTCACCTTTTAATAATTAGCAATTAATGATGTATTAGTTTAGTAATGATAGTGTTAGTGACTATAGTATACTGTTATTGATAAAATATTAGATTAGATAATGTATAAAAAGACCTGGTAACAAGCACCACAGCCAGTTCCATTGTTCCATAGTCTCAATGAAACACCACTCACTTCACCATTATTGATATCTCTTCCAAATTCTCCATACCCACATGCTCCTCCTGCATAATCAGTAATTATTGAAAATTATAATCACTAAACTTGAAATGTCATATTCGACTCGAAGGCATGTAAACTTAATGAAATCATTTATATATATATATATATATATATATATTGAGAGCTTGGATAAACCTATATGTATATGATATATAAAATAATAATATTGACTATAGAATTGTCCTTTTATTAATAGCTTTACCAATCAGCTTAAAATATTTTAAAAAATGAACTAATTAAGATACAAACTAAATATATAAGAAAATAAAACGTACGAGGATTTCCTTTGCAATCGGGGCTGCCATAATAGGTAGCTCTAGAGCTAACAAAGTCATCAGATAAACAAAGGAGAGGCAAAAAGACAATGAGTTGAACAAGCAGAATAAGCAAGACGTTAGATGTCTTCATATTGTTATTTGTAACTATTGTAAGACTATTTCAACAAGTGATATGTGTTACAGAAGATATGTGAAGATGAAGGAGAAGTTTAACAGGGTATTTATAGTTGAAGATAATGGTGTTTATTATAATATTATATGCAAATTGATCGAGCGTCGTTACTATTATTTTCTTTCCACTTGGCAAAAAGTTATCTCAAATTTATATCAGCTATAACGCGTAATTGCATTTCCCGATTTGATAGTTTAGGTTGAGAGGCTCAAATGTATTAAATAAAACGCTTATATCATAAATCGTCGGCCAATACAGCAAAATACAATGGTGGGGATATCTTTTGGGGTCTTGTAATTGTTTAAAAAAAAATTGGTTGTGCCTCCAAAACGAGAAGTTCATGACACCTAATAGTTAAAAGATTGACTTACGATTAGTTTTTTTTTTGGTGTAATCAATGAACGAAGTCAATAGAATATGTCAAGCGTGCTATTCTCTGGACTCAATTTTCATTGTTTTTCACTACTAGCATTTTAATAATATAACTACGATTGTGTATAATATCAACAAAAAGATCATCTGATAAAAATACATGACCTAGCAAGTTGTGACCAATATTTAGAAGAAAACATAAAGGATCTGGAATGGTTTGGAAGAATCTCAGTTCACATGCTCCCAAATTGAACTTGCCGTTGGAGACGTTTCGAAGAATCTCAAAAACATGACTGGTTTAGGTCATTATTAACCAGTCATTGTTTAAGATATTTCACAAAATGTGTGTTTATCATTGATGATCAAATATCTGTATATCATAATTTTGTAGTGATGTCAATAGGAGAACACATTGGGTGGTTGGGTATAGGTAGCAGCCTTGCTCTTTATTTGAATAAAATAATCGTTATTATATAATGTAAGAGTAGGAGAAGAGAAAGACAAAGAGGATACTCTAAGTCTTAAATACAGAGAATTCTTGTTGAACCCTTTTGTGGTTGGTTTGGTTGTAATCCATTTATGGTGATATTCTTTTCGTCCCCTACCTTCCTAGAAATATTCTGTCAGATTATATAATATTCTTGTGAATGAGAGAATCAATTCATGAAAAGTTATTTTTTTATCAAACATGAAAACTTCATATACGTGCATCATTGCATAATTTTAGACATATTTATATATCAGCCTAACACAATTACTCTTTGGGGGTAATAGCGTATAATGTTACCCGATGGACTACAGTCTACGCACAATTTCTTTTACCTCAGTCGTTAGCTAAACAATTTTTCCTATGACCCAATTCCTGATATAGTGATACCTTATATTAGTGATGTGCCTAATTCATACTCAAAAGTAGATGATTGCCCATACATTTATATATTGCCCAAAAATCGATATCTTTAACTTTAACGATGTGGGACAATTTAATACTCCGTAATAGTGAAAGTTTTATACATCTCCTTTCTCCGTTTAAAAACTCGTTGTCACTAAACCATAGGGACTCAAAGCTATTTCTGCAAACCTTCTTTTTATAAAACATTTAATAACAAAAAAATATTTTCAAAAAGTTAATATTAATACGTCTAAAATTATTTTATATGTTATTTTCATTATAAAAACTAGTTATACAAAAGTATGAAATGATATTTAGTTTTTTTTTGTTTAAAAAATGATATTTAGTTTAATATACATACTTAACTTTCGATTTCTTAAAAACTTCTCTTTAATTAGAATTCTAATATCTTGGATCCCCAGTCCCATTCTCAGCTTCTATAGCTAAACCGGCTGACCATAGTTATATAACCACTAACCAACTGAAGTAAGTACCTGACTAGGTGATGGAATACTCTAATCTTACAATTGGTTCTGTTTTAGATCACTCTTTAGCTCTTTTTTCTTTCTTCTGTCTGTGCTCACTGTGTAGCTTAGAGAAGCAGAAAACTGAACACTCCAGAAATAAAAAACACAAAATTCATTTCGATATGATTCAAATGCGGACCCACCCACTCATTTGCTAAATTCTTGTGCCAGTAGATTTCGGATTCGCCGGCACGTATGGACACAGATGACGTCACTGAAACAGTTGACACGTTAAGTCCAATAAAAGAAAGAACCAAAACATTGCTTGTTTATGACAAGTGTGGGTTCTTATAGGAAAAAAGGGTTTTTACAAGATAATGGGGTTGGTAAGTTTTAAGCGTTATGTTATCCACTCATCGCTCATTTTATATATCCATCCAATTCAAGCAATGGTTTACACACACACATTAAGACATTACGACTTACGAGTAACGAAACTGATTTCATTTTAATAAGTTTAAAACATAGTGAAGACTGAAAATACAACAATTATGTTTCTAGGCATTCACAAGCCAACACATATGGGTTTGTTTTCTGTTCAAATAACCCTAAAATTGCAGCACTACAAGTAATGTTTTCAATAACTTCTCTTTACAACGGATTCTGTGTCGATCTCCCTTTGATCCGCGGTCAAATCACCAACCTAAAACCACAACAGCATGATGACAATGTCATAATAAAGGAAGAGTAAAGTCTAATGAAAGGAGAAGCCAATAGAATTACAAGTCGACTAAAATTACTTTTAGTAACCATGACCTATAATATGCAAATGATTAAAGCAGGTACAGAGGTTTTAGATTAGTAATTTGTTTAAGACAGCAAATGATATATGAGTTCTAGTGTTTGAAAGTGCATGGATTCTTGGACATGTGTCGGCCATCAATAGTGAAATTTGTCATAATGGGCAATGAAAATGATATCACTAGAACAAAATGGGTCCTAAGAGAGTTACAGAAGATGAAGATGGGAAGTAACTATTTGAACTAAAGAAGATGCAAAACTAGAAGACTCCAGGCCACTATAAGCACTTACATTACCATATCTGTGTCCCCGTGTGTCTGAATGCTTAAGTAATTATCATACACCGTTTGTGGAGTGTAAAAAGTATTTGAGCTTTTACAGGTGTTCCTCTCTATTAGTAAATGCTCCTAACTATGGTATAATTGGTCCAACATTGACATAACGAAAGTAGCTCATGATTCCAGAATAAAGGAAAATAAAGTCTAAAAAGCAATTTCATCATCATTATAGTTGATATGCATTTACCTGTTAATCACAGGATATTTAGGAAGACGATTCTGACATTTAGATGAGTTGTGCCTTTTTAAGGTCGGACACGACTCCTCTGTCTTGGCTGCTCTTTTCGTTGTAAACCACCTGCAAACAGATTACAGGAAGAGAATAAGTCAACTCTGCAGAAGATAACCAGTCGATTTGTTGACGGAGAACAAAGTCACTCATAGAGTACCTTATCAATGATTCCGTATTCAACAGCCTCACTGGGACTAAAATATTTCGGGCGTTTCATGTCAGCTTCAATCTGCTCCGGTGATTTACCAATATGCTTTGAATACAGCTTGACCTTGATGAGTATAACATTACATCGAACAGCGATCCATGTAATAATATCAGAAAAGTTTGAAGGCAAAAGTGAAGAGTAAATGAAAGATAATGCACACATCATTTTAGTTTTTGCTAGTAACTGCATAAGGCAATCCCCGCATGTTAAACATATCACGCACACAACTAGATACTGTTGTACAATGAAAGATTAAACAATGATATTCTACGCATAGCACAATTTTCGTCTATGCGAATTCATAAAAAAGTTGAATCTACTCACCATCTCTGTCTTTATGTGCCTGATTTCTTTCCTTGCAATTTCAACATCGGTTGCTTGTCCTTGAAATCGAGCAATGGGCTACAAAGTTGTCAAACAAAAGAAAACATTAAGCCTAACTTTCTTCCAATCAGGAAGGAACAGTCGCCAGTTAGAGTCTAAAAGGAAAAGATCAGGAAGAACCTGCTTTATCATTATAGTTGATGAGGGCAGTGCAGAACGGTTTCCTTTTGCACCGGCAGTCAGAAGCAAAGCAGCTTCACCCCAAGCATTCCCAACGCAAAGAGTAAAAATTGGTGGTTTGACATACCTAAAGTCAAAGATAGTATAAGAGTTGTTCTTGCATGAATATATATGTTCATTCTCCCAAAAAAAAAATGTCAAGAAAATTTCAAGATACAGATCTTCTTCAATTTCGGTTTAGAATACTTGGGAAAGCAGTTCAAGGATTAGAGTTTAGTCATAGATTCTTGTTAAGATGACGTGAATAACGAAGATGGATAAGAATAACGAAGAGGGATAAGGATTACTAACCCCATGACATCATAAATTGCAAAAGCCTCGGTATCATAGCCCAACTTCTCACCATTCTGAAATGTGAGAAAATACATTCTCTTAATACATTATGAAGATTAGTTAATGGTTAATAGACATTTACAACACACCACAGTTTCAAGTTCACTATTCAGCATGCATTCTCAAAGATGGCAGACTTTCTACTAACGGAAGCCTACCTTGGTCGTCCCAGTAGAGTTAATGTAGAGGTAAATAGGCTTTTCCTCGTCTTCATACTGAAGGTAAAGAAACTCCGCAAGTATCAACTCAGTAACTGAAGGTACAAGAGACATTCCCAAATATACAATTCGGTTTTTGAACAGATAAGATGCCAAATCAGGAGGAGGTTGTTCATGTGCACTTCCTTTCGAAAACGGTATAACCTGTTGATCGAAGAAACCACATGAACATACGTATAAAGCCTCAACACAAGTTGCAAATTAACTGCGATTGGTACGTCAAAACACAATATAAGCGGAATCCAAATCCCCCAGGGAAGCCAGATGGTTCATAACAAAATGTTTTGCCATAAAGATCACAGAAATCGATGCATATACGATTAAACGAAAATTCTGCCACATAGTGAACTTCTTTCTCCTTAAGAAACCTCATAGTACAGTTCATGCTTCATACAATCATACTCAACGCTCTATCTAAACATGTAGCGTTTGCAATCAATCAAACAAATCAAAGGCATGAACACTCTTCCTCTTGTGAGCTTAGCTGCCTATATCTAGTCTCTCTCTAATCTATTGGTTCGCCTAAATCTCAGCTACATCTACTAAAACCTCGATTACGATAACCTAAACAACGTAGAGCTTTGTAAAATTCAAAGTACCATGGTGACAACACCGCGCTTAGGCTTGGAACTAGACATATTCAACGGATTAAGCGATTCGGAACGAAGCTTGGCGCCGCAGAAGTCACTGGAGATGCTTCCTCCGGTATACGGCGAGAGTAAACCGTTCGATAGGGAAGCTCTTAGGGAAGGAGATGAAGAACATCTCAGGTTGCGTATCGGAGACGGGATTATCGCTGACGCACGAGCTCGGAGCGTCGTGAAGCTCGTCGGAGTCGCTGCTGCTATCTCCATTTTTCCTTACTCGTCAAGAGTGAGAGAGACCCCGAAACGATAACAGACGATACGTGTAGAATCGGGCTACCGTAACAGTGTTAATGGGCTATAAAAATTCAAATACTAGGCCCAATAGTTTCGCGTTTATGGACCGGGAAAAAACGAGGATCTACTACACTGGTTTCAATTTTATACCAAGGAGCGTGGAATTTGTTGGGAAAATACTGAAAATACCTTAATTAATTTTTATTTATGCTAAAATGTTAAGCAGTGTTAGCTTATAGAGTTTCTACATTATAAAACTTGACATCAGCGACAAAGAATTAACTTTTATACTTAAAAAACTTGAGATCAATGATAAAAATCAACTTTTACTTTATGCTATAATGCAAGCAAGCTTAACTTACATAGTTTCTGCAATACATAACCTGACATCTGCGAAAATAATCAACTTTTACTTTATGTTAAAATTCAAATGAACGTTAATTTATAGAGTTTCTAAAGTAAAACACTTGACATGAGTAATAAAGAATCAATTTTGTACTTACAAGACTTGTGATCATTGACAAAAAAAAATCAACTTTTACTTTATACTAAAATCCAACTGACATCAACGACAATATCAACTTTTATATTTAAAAGACTTGAGATCAGAGATAAAGAATCATATTTTATTTTATGGTAAATCCAACTTAGCGTTAACTTATAGAGTTTCTAACTATTTTATTGTTGACAACTTTTATACTTATAAGACTTGACATCAGTAATTAATTTATATCTGCTAAAACGCAAGTTAGTTTCACCGGAAAAGCTAAAATGCAAGTTAGGTGTCATCTGAAAAGTAGATAATTAATTGGAGTGTCATTTTACCAAAGTAATAACAATCAAACTCCTAGCAAACAAAATTGCAACACACATTCTTTACTTGGAGATGAAGTTTAGGGACTCGTAAAGGAAGTTCAGAATACTTACTTTTCCGTATAGCTTATTTTCAGTTTCCCTTTTTCTTGAAGTTCCTTTATCAAATGATAGCTTTACCATTACCAAAGTTCATTCCTATTTAAATGAGACCATTGGTTCTAATAAAAAAAACATCCACTAAAATGATCAATAAATGTGTTGTTCTTTTCTCTAATAAACCTGCGGAAAATTTCGGTTTCGTTGAACAAACTTCTCTATAAAGATCCATAGCTATGTCGATTGTCGTGGATGTATCAGATACTTATCAAGATGATAATATCTATGAGAGAATCAAGAAGGCCGCTCAAGATGGAGATATTGAGAGGCTCTACAAGATGGTTGCAGAAGATCATTACATTCTAAAACACTATGAGAAACTGCCTTTTTGTGAGACGCCACTACACGTTGCAGCCGAGAAAGGACACACTCACTTCGCCATGGAGGTAATGACTCTAAAGCCATCGCTTGCTTTGAAGCTAAATCCTTCAGGCTTCAGCCCTATGCATTTAGCCTTGCTAAACAACCATATACGAATGGCGAGAGGATTTATAGCAATTGACAGCAGCTTAGTCAGCGTCAGAGGACGAGGAGGGATTACTCCTTTGCATCATGTGGCTAGACTAGGTGATGCAGAGTTGTTGGGTGAGATGTTGTGTGCTTTTCCTTCTTCGGTAGATGATTTGACGATTAAGTGTGAGACAGCAGTTCACATTGCTGTGAAGAACCACCGGTTTGAGGCGTTTAGAGTTTTATTTGGATGGGTTAAGAGATCAAATAGGGAGGAAGTCTTGGACTGGAAGGATGAAGATGGTAACACAGTTTTGCATATTGCTGCACTTACTAATCAACCTGAGGTAAAAGCTCTTTTTTTATACCAAGAAAACAATTAATTTGGTTTAGTAGCTAATTCTTCGGGCGTGTTTATCGGATGTTCTTAGAATAGGATTTTTAACTTATGATTTGCTTTTTTTTTATTTTTTTTACAGTTTTTAGCTAAGAATCAGTTCTTTTATCTCTTATTTAAGAGCCGATTTTTAGTTTTTCTTAGTTAAAATCCTTAGAAACGTATTTTAACCAAAACTAAGAACCCCACCTAAAGAACTCCAATAAACATGGTCTTACTCACCTAATAGAGATCATAACTCACTTAATAAGGTGATGCTGTTCTCCAAAAGAGAGTTAAATTACATGTTCAAACAATGAGGTCATTACCTCCTATTTATTTTTAAAATGTCTCTCTACATATAGTTCCTCTTTTTACCTCCTAAAGTTCTTGGTTTGTTCGTTCATACAAGTTCATGAATAAATTGTATGATTCATCTTGCTCTAGTATCATCACTAGAGCAGTTACTTGCTTGGGCTACTTAACATATGAAACTTTTGCTTTCTTGGGTTGTGTTCTTTGTGAGAGTTCTTGAGATATTTTTGGCATACAAGCTGAGATAAATGTGCTTTGATTTTACAAGGTCATGAAGTTGCTACGTGGAAGCGTGAAATCAAAAGCGAAGAACAATGATAATAAAACTGCGAAGGATATACTCCAAACTCACCAATCTCATCTTTCACCTAAACCAATTAGTAGTAGCCTAATCCAAATTGCTAAAGAAAGACTAGTTTATGGTACAACAACAACAACTCTTGCGAAATATTTGAGCACAAAACCATCTTTCCTTGAGAAACTGAGTAGTGTCTTAGGCCTAACAAACCTGAACAAGACAAGACAAACATCTCCCAACAGTGACGACAGTCGCAGTGTGATACTTGTGGTAGCTGTTCTGATAGTAACAGCTACATACCAGGCTAACCTTAGCCCTCCCGGTGGATTTTGGCAGGAAGATTCGAAGCGTGGTGATAGGGATGACCACTTGGCAGGGCAGATGACTATGACTTTCTACGAAGCTATATTTTTTTATATCCCTAATGGGATAGCTTTCTTTTTATCTCTATATGTGATCATGATTCTTACAGTTGGATTACCCATGTGGAAGGTTCTGTATGGTTCTATAGCTGCTCTAGGGATTGCTAATTTCGCAATGCTGAATATTACGTTTCCAACTTCGCACACGGAACATCGCCCTGGTGGAGTTATATTGAATGTTTTTCTCTACACGTATCCAGCGATTACAGCAATCATAGTGTTTGCTCCTTTTGCGGTGTTCTTTCTGAACAAATGGAGAAGGCGTCGTGTGGACTTCCCGGCTAGGTATTTTACCTCACCTCATGAGCTTTCGTAAAGAACTGTGAAGCATTCATAAGTGCAAGTCTGGGATCATCTTCCCTGCAACTACTGGTCCATGTTATGTATGTTTGCTCAATGCTATTTAACCTTATCGAATTATGTCATATTTTGTACTGTTTCTATTCAGAAATTTATGTATTTATGGTGTGCTTAGTTTACAAATATTCAATTTATAGAGTTTATATGATACAACAACTTTTTATGCTTACAAGACTTGACTCTGCGAGGTACTTAAGCTCACCTCATGAGCCTTTGTGATGAAACGTGAAGCGTTCAAAAGTGTCAAAATATTCACCTCTGCTTCCATATTGTTACCCTGCAGCTTCAAAGTTATTATATAAAGTAGCCTAAACAGAAATGTTTACTTACTATATAAGTTAATCAAAAATGGCAAACAAAGAAAACCTCAAAGTGTCATTACACCATAAAACTCAACTGCAGTTTCTGTTCCTAGTAACTGAAAAGGCACACTTTGGTACTACACTCAGAAAGCGATTTGATCATATTATTAAAAAAAAAAAACATATGAACACATAGTTCAAAACTACGAACCAGGCCTTCTCACGTTCGTGCTCTTCTTCTCACTCAACGCATCAGCAAACGCGCCAATAATCTGCTGCTGCGACTCAAGCATCATCTGACAATGCTTCAACTCCATCTCCATCCTCGTCTTCTCCATCTCCTTCATCATCTCCATCTTCGAATTCTCCACTCTCACAAACATCTCAGTCAACATCTTAACCGAAGACACAACTTCATCAACCGGATCAAACTCAACCTCTGCTGCATTACTCACCTGCTCATGCTTAAACCTAGAAGACGACGACCCATACCCATTAGAACCACCCGTTTTTCTCCCATAACCGTTCCCTCGCCTAATCCTCGGGCTGAATCCTTCCTCAAACTCATCATCATAATCCATCTCCGGAGAGAAGTTACCTTCAGGTTTACCAAAGCTCTTAGCTTTAAACCCATGATTATGAGAAGAACCAAAACTCCTATCACCAAATGACTTCAAAGGAAACCCACCATGAGAAGAACCTTTAACCCTAGTTGCCTTAGGCACTAACACAATCTCATCATCAGACTCTCCATCAAAGTTAGGGTTACCATTAAACCTCCTCTTCAATCCAAAACCTGATTCATGATCCGAATCTAAACCGTACATTTTCATCTGACTCTTAACCCTAGATCTAACCCCAAATCCATCTCTAGACGAATCTAATCTCCCATTCACATTCACATTCACAGACCTCTTCGATCTAACCCTAAATCCGTTACCATCATCATCCTCCTCCGGATCCGGATCGTACGGTTCGACGGCGGTTGGAGTCACCGGAGCGAACTCCATCGCGTCCAAAATGGGGAACAAGTCCCACGACGAAGAGAACTTCCCCGGGCGGTTGAGAGACCGTTGCTTCTCGCCGCGGTAACGTTTCCGGAGCTTCTCGATCTTGTGCCGGCACTGGATCGCCGATTTCGCCGGACCTCCGAGTGTGTGGAGAGAGGAGACGGCGGCGGCGACGTCGTCCCAATCTGCCGCCCGGAGGTTCCCGCGGCGGAGGGCGAACCATTTTTCCTTGTAGGCGTTGACGAGCGCGGCGGTCTCCTCGTCGTTCCAGCACGGAGGCGGGACTCGTCGGGTCGAGGTGGTCGCGACGGTGACGGCGGTGGAGGGATCGAGGGGCGTGGCGACGGGAGATCCATCGGGGGTTGACATGGCGGCGCGGGGGAGATGGTGAAAATTAGGGTTAGTGGAAAGGAGCGGTGGATAATAAAGAGGCGGAGGAGAGGCGTAGGTTAGATAAGTTAGGAGAGGAGGTGGCCGGTTGAAGAGATCTACTAAAGTGCGCCGTGGAGTGGGTGACGTGTGCGCACCCGACGCACCTTCTCCACCTCCTCCGCATACGTTTAACAGACTTTATTCACCGGTTAAGCATACATAAACCAATGGTTTAGTTTCAAACTATTTGGTATTTTTTAATATATTCAATTTGTATTAGTTTGGCTCCGGTTTAATGTGGAAAATTTGGAAATATAGCAGTAACCAATAACTTCCATTTAAAAGCAAAAAAAAATCCTCAGCCTTTTTTTTGCGCAGCATCACTATCATATTATGCACAATGAGGAAAAAAATAGATAAACAAGAACTATACTGAGCTCATTTTATCGATTGTGCTTCACGAACCGGGTTCTGATTGTTCTTGGCCCGACTTCATTCTCCGTACGGTTAAGGAAACCGGTTTCTCGAGAACTGAGACATTAACGCTGTTCCAGACATCAGATATTGTTGGTAAACCTGCAATCTTCTCAGCAACGTCCATGTCTTCTGGTAAAACAGAGCCGAAAACAGTGTAAGATTGTTTCCATTCGTGGTGGTTTGCTAGACTGATGAAAAATTCTGGTCCTGAGCCGACCCATGCAACAGAGCCACGGGTTATGGTTGGGCAGTGCTCGGTTGGGATTGGTGTGAATATGTTTCCCTCGGGTTGGAGTATGCCTTGAATCATGGCGTATGGTGGACCATAGGGAGCCTGCAAGGAACATGGAGAAAGAATGAGACTGTTTTTAATAACAAGCAAAATCTCTAAGAAGAAAGTTTGCTGTAAGTTTGCTGTGCAATCAAATGATACAAAAGGCTAAAGAGTCGATCACATTGACAGATATCTTAGGCAGAAGACATGGATCACATTTTCTACTATGCGATCAGACCAGTCGCGGTTTATAATGGGTAAGGTACAATCTGGTGTGTCTAACATTATACACGAGATACGAACAAAGCAATTCAAAGGAAATTACATTTGCTAGAGACGGCAACAAGCATACTCGATATATACTGAATCCAGAGCCGGGAAAGGACTACAATGTGAGTTTATGAAGTCAGTGGCCACTGATCACACACGTGATATTCGATGTCAAAGACAGATATTAACTGATAAAATGTATAATCTGATCAATCAGATAGCTAAAAGTCTATCACACATCTGGACTTCGACAGCAAAAACGAAAATTATTTAATAAAAAGGTATAATAGATGAATCTGATAGTAGAGAGTCTATTAAATTGAGGTCATAACACCAGAATCAGTATTTATACTATGAGAACAGAGCCTAGCTGCTATGATCTATACTGGCAAGTGGGTTGTAGCGGTTAAAAGGCAAAATCGGTGAAAGGTATCTTACATTGTTAATATGATTGCCTTCTGAGTCCCAATATGATCCTCGGTTCTCTGCCCGATGAAACTGGCAGCCTGCGCAGTGTCGCAGAGTTAACAAACTAAGAATGTAATACACTGAGTGAGGAGCGCATTCAGGGTGAAGCTGCAACCAAAATTTAAACAACCACGTCAAATCTGCAACTTTCCCATTAAGTAGACAATTAAACTTAGATACACTTACTTTGACATGAAGTACACCGTGTTCTGTCTCAAATCCAACAATGCCCTAACAGAAGCAAAACAGCTAATCAATAAGCAGAGGAGTTGTCATCACAACAAAATCAGAGAGGCATAAGGCGTCAAGTATCAAAGTCAACGGAGGTAGTTTTTTCAGCCATAATATAAAGAGATACCTGGCCATGTCCGAAGATAAGCCCAGATGTCCACATAACTTTCTGCCCACCTTCCTGTCGATCAGGCACCAAGACATCCTTTTGCTTCTTCAACCAACACTGCCCAAAACAAACAAAACAAACACGTAAGAATCTCTGTAACTTGAACCCAAAGCAAGGGTCTTTCCAGCATTTCTCAAACACTATAATCAAATCACCAAGTTTCTTCCCTTTTTAAAAGAAATAATTAATTAACAACCACTTGCTCATTTACGCATTCCGTCGAACACTTAACAGGCACATATCCAAATACGTAAACATAAATCAAACAAATCGCAAAAGGGATCAGAGTCACGACCTCACCAAACTTGGACCCACAAGCCTCTTTATTCCCACAAAACACCCACGAATCACACAAACAAGGCCCACCGTTACCACTACACATAGCTTTACACGCCTTACAACATTCACCCGGAGAATCAAACTTGAAATCCGTCCCCCACTTCACCGCCGGACCCCACAGCTCCAAATCACCAACTCCACGGCAACACCCTCCTCCTCCGCCTCCATCTACACCCCCGCGATCTCCCGACTCCGTGAACGGAACTGCGGAATCTAGCGTGTGGTCTCGGGGACGTGGACGGAGAAGATTGAAGAAGACGGCGTAGACGATAAGACACGAGATGAGTCCGATGAAAAGGAGCGCGGTGGATGTGAAACGACCACGATCGCCGTCGTTTCGGCGGGGCATTTCCGATTATTCGTTGACACGTGGGGCGGAGATGCGATAGCGAAAGCGAAAGGGATAGAGAAGTGATGTTTCATGTGAAAATGAAATACGAAATTCTATGAATAATAATGA
Source organism: Eruca vesicaria subsp. sativa (assembly GCA_932364175.1). Classification (NCBI taxonomy): domain Eukaryota; kingdom Viridiplantae; phylum Streptophyta; class Magnoliopsida; order Brassicales; family Brassicaceae; genus Eruca; species Eruca vesicaria. The sequence goes on from CAKOAT010085154.1 coordinate 892,913, forward strand.
AGTGAGAGAGAGTCAACTCGCGCGGCTTGTGATCTGATGCTTTTGTTTTGTTGCCTTCTTTAGGAAGTTTCCTCGTATGGCGTTTATGTTGATGTAACCACCAAAACGTTGCCGTTTTAGACAATGCGCAACACTATAGGTTGATGTTGAGTCGTTGACTTGATGAGAGAGTCTATCACAAAACGCTGCCGTATTATATAATCCACAACACTAGATGGTTTGGGCCGAATACGAGATCCGGGAAAACGTCCATTTTTTACTTTCGACCCGACCTAAAAATATATCCTGACAAAAGTTCTATGCATCTTTTTTTTTGTTCTCAATCCAATCATGTGGTTTCTATATGGTTTATGCGTATATAATCACTGTGAAGATATGCTCCCAACGTTCAGATGTTTCTCGAGTGGTGTTCATGTTTCATGTGTCTCAGACTTTTAATATGCTTTTTATTTTATTTTTTAAACATACTTTTAATATGCTTTTCAATACATTGACCCAAGGATTTGTTTGCCACTAGAAAACAGAATGCACTGCAATAACAACGTAACTGAACTACATAGAACAGTGACATTCGATTATTCTAGTTATACCAAAAACAAATTGTTCGTTTTTAGATGTATTATAAAAGCAAACCATTGAGAAACACAGCAATATTCTTAAAAGTTTGTAAACAAGTTTTATTGATTAAGATACTCACTACAAGAAAACTCGTCTATTACTAGGGCAGGTTTTCCTCGTTAGTTCCTAGTAAATGGCCTTTTACTAGGAACTTACGAGGAAACGCGTTTCGTCGAAACACGTTCATCGTAAAGCCTTTTTCCTCGTAAAGTCGTAGTAACCACTTTCCTCGTAATTTCCTAGTAACCATTTTCCTCGTAATTTCCTAGTAACCA
>CAKOAT010085154.1:900544-969179 GCA_932364175.1 Eruca vesicaria subsp. sativa
AGAATTTTATATCTAATATAAAATAAATATAACTAATACATATCTTATATGTATTTAGATTGAATTATAAACAATTAAGTAATTCAAATAATTTTAATCTAATTAAAATTATTAATTATATGTAATTAATTTCAGAATCTAATCATATTAGTTCTAAACAAAAGATTAATATCATTAAATCTAGTTAATCAAATTAACCGATTTAAACCGAAACTGGTTTAACCGGTCTAACTGATCGCACAAACAAACTAATTACTAAATCACTTTTATGTATTACAATAATACACAACACACGATTACCTTATTAATTAAATGTGTATGAACCAAATTCCATGTATGCGTATATACATATATCGACATATGATTTTAATTCACTTAGTTAGACAATTCTCAAACATATATGTAATTATTTAACAAATTAAATATACACATATTGTCAAGCTGCCATAGCAAAACCGTATCGCATACACGTTTACTAGCTATGAACTTTTGACTATTTGTTAAATATTTATGAAATAGTTTGAGACTAACAAGATGAACGAGGACGATCCCCACATATGCACAGCTTTTAATTACTTTAAAGTCAAAACAAGCATGCAACTACAAAGTACGTTCTAACTTTTAAATCATATACATAGAGGCGATGAAACACTTTCAATCGAATGTCAAATTTATATAGCGACTGATTATAATCAAATTATAATTCTTTTCAAAATTGCTATATTAATTTTAACAAATATATCATATATATCTATTATACTAGATTCATATCAATATTACACAAGTAGGCTCTGATACCACTGTTGGGATTCATACCGGTTTATAACGATTTATAAGACAACCTATGAATTTTATTAGCCTAGAATCTCATGTCAATACTGAAATAAATCTAGATCTTAGGGTTTCGCATATACCTGGATGTTATTCGCAGCGGAAAGATGAATGAAACAAACCAAGGTTATTAGCACTCCAAACGTCGTGCCTCTATCGGTATCCACACGCACACAAACTGGATCGAAACGGGATGCTAGTACCGTCGAGATCAAATCTCACAGAACAAACTATTTTGTCTTATTGTTTTGAGTTATGCGGCTGATGCATTAACCCTTATGTCTCACGTACTCATTATATAATGAGATTACCAAACCATGCGACCATTAGGGTTAGTTACTCTAATTTATGGGCTAAGCCCAATAATTAAAGTCATCACTTTACGTGTATGGTTACATCGTATGCAGCCATATTATTATGTTAATAATACCACGTAGATATAACAAAGCTTATATCACTATTTCCGAACTCAATTGATTATTGATCTAGTTTGCTTAGGTGTGTGACCCTATAGGATCATATAAAATTAGTAATAGATTCTTAATCCATAGATTATAAGCGGTTTCTAGCAAAACATTATAACCACCTAATTTTATATGATTGTCAAACCTTGACGTTACGACTTTAACAAGAATAAGTACGAATGATTTTAGGACATTCCTAACACTCAAAACTCTATTTGTTAAATGAGATTTTTGTATTACCAATTCAGATTCTTCATGTGTTGAATTCATACTTTAGAGTTTAATATTAATGAATGTCTATCATTTACAAATATAATGTATGATTATAAATATAGGGAGTTTAAATCCAATCTTAATCGATGTTGGACTTTTTCTAGGCTAAGTAACAGTCTATGAGTAAAGTTTTTCAATATATAAAATATATTACAGAATTTTTCTTATAAAAAAGTCAGTTTACCTTTCTTTTGTTGTGCACAAGTCAGTTCATATTTTACAAATTCAAATATCACCTTTGCTACATATGCTTGGGCGGCAAGATGACAATATTACTATTATATTTCATTAGTTAAGGTCAAAATATTAGAAAGGTTGAGAAACACAGTTCTATTAAAAAAAGTTACTAGTCAAACTATGCGAAATTGTCATAGTCATCTAATATTCTACAGATTTTATTAAAAGTTTCTCTAACATCATGTTTATAATAGGTTTTATGTGTTATGTTTGATTAACATAATATAAGTAGTATAATTACGAAAATGAAAAATGGTTATGTTTGTCATGGTAGACACGTAGAAGCAGACTATAGAAGTCAAAATTCCTTGTATATGTCACAATTCAACAAAACCATCCCAGATAAATTTCATTGCCACTTTTTCAAGTTATTGACATATTAATGACCTAAAATAAGAGAAAATTAATTCACCAACCTGAATCCTAAACTTTTATGCACGGCATAAATGTCTGAACATTGAATCCAAGCATTTAATAAATACACCAAATAAGAGAGTTGGTATCTTACGAGAATAATACTCCTATCATTAATGACGTGAAGGACTAAACTAATCACATTAAGAAAACAAAAGATGATTAATGGCAAAACTGTAAATAAACCCCAAAACAATGGTCCTTTATTTAAAACCAATCCCTCTTTACCTTAGCTTCAAAACAGAGAGAGAGATCCCTACCCCTCTCTTCCTTCATCATCATTACGCGTCCCATTTGATCTCACAGAAACCCTAATTCCTAAAATCTCAATCTCTGTATGTAAATGCATCTGAAGAATTCAACAGTAGCAGAACGGCGATTCATCGGCAAAGAATCCGCCGCGGCTTATCCACCTTCCTCCGATCTCAATCCCACCCCCAAAATCAAAATCAAGCAGGTCCCCGAAACTCAATCGCAAGGCCAGAGAAGCAGCCACCACCACCATATCGTAATCCCAGATTCGTCGAACGACGACGACGATCTCTCCCGCCGCCGCGGCCGTCGCGGAGCGTCCGCGTCGTATCTTTTCACGTTTCTAACTTCGTCGAATCAGAAGCTTCTCCGTCAAGTGATACGAGTTCGATTGATATGTTTCCATCTCCGATTCTTACTCCTCCTCTCTGTGCCTCCTCTCTACATCTTCTTCCTCTTGATCAGTTTCCGAGTCCTCCTCCTCTTCCTCTTCTCAATCATCGCCTTCTCGTTCATCCTCTCGATCTCTCTCAAGTTCGCACTCCCTCACTTACCTTCGATTCGTCTCTTCATCGCTAGACTCCTCTCCCTCAGCTCCACAAGAGTCTCTTCTTCCTCTTCGTCGTCATCATCCTCCTCGTCGCAGGTTGTTTGGTCTATCGGGTCAAAGCCTGAGAAGAAGACGAACTCCGGGTCTTGGGTTCAGAAGTACAGCTCTGGTGATGTGTATGAAGGGGAGTTTCTTAAAGGGAAGTGTTCAGGGAGTGGGGTTTATTATTATTCGATGAAGGGGAAGTATGAAGGTGATTGGGTTGATGGGAAGTATGATGGGTATGGAGTGGAGACGTGGGCGAAAGGGAGTAGGTATAGAGGTCAGTATAGGCAAGGGATGAGGCATGGGACTGGGATATATAGGTTTTATACTGGGGATGTGTATGCTGGTGAGTGGTCTAATGGGCAGAGCCATGGGTGTGGTGTGTATACTTCTGAGGATGGGAGTAGGTTTGTTGGGGAGTTTAAGTGGGGTGTTAAACATGGTCTTGGTCATTACCATTTCAGGTGAGATTTCGATTTCATCAGTTTTTATGTGTGCATTGTCTTGTGGTATTGGGTTGAACACTGCTTAGTCATTTAAAGTTGTAGAAATGGTTTAAAGTTTTTTTGGTATAAGGGTGAACTTTTTTAGCCATGTGTTATTGATGTTTAATGGTTTGGAAATTGAAGTCAATACGGTTTCTGAAAGGTTTTGGCTTTCAGTGTTTTAAGGCTCTAGTTTTTGCTTGGACATAAGATACTGTATGTTGGCCCATGTCTTTGTTCCTCGTGGGTACGTTCTAAAAGTTTTTATTGCTTTCACTGATGAGTTCTTGAAGATTGTTAGTCTGCGTTCCGCACCTTTTGAGGAGAATATAAAAAATTTAAGGTTAACTATGTTTGAAAGATTCTGGCTTTCGGTTTTAGTTACGTTTGAGCCGAACGTTTTTTTATGTGGCTGTCTTCCTCTCTTGTGGGGGTTATTCCTACCTTGCAACAGTTATAACGTTATATGTCTAAGGGGAAACAAGGTGTAACCTTTTTTGTTGAGTGTTGATTGTAAAACAATCGTTACCCTTCTTTAGAGATACTTGTCTGACTTGAAAGCCATGATGTCTGTATTGCAGAAACGGTGATACATATGCTGGAGAGTACTTTGCGGATAGGATGCATGGTTTTGGAGTGTATCTATTTGGAAACGGACATCGTTACGAAGGAGCCTGGCATGAGGGGAGAAGGCAAGGGCTTGGTATGTACACATTCAGGAACGGTGAGACACAGGCAGGGCATTGGGAAAACGGTGTTCTCAGCTGTCCTACCGAGCAGACTACCCGTCCTGGTTCATCGTTTTCAATCAGTCACTCGAAGGTTCTAGACACTGTCCAGGTAGCCAACCTATAATCTTAATCTTTAAGACCAATTTGTATTTTCACATGTATCGGATTACGCATATGAGTTCTAACCCTTATCTCTCTTTATAAACAGCAAGCAAGGAAAGCAGCGGAGAAGGCACGTGAAGTTGTGAAAGTGGAAGAGAGAGTGAACAGAGCAGTGATGGTCGCAAACCGAGCAGCAAATGCTGCTCGAGTTGCTGCTACAAAGGCTGTTCAAACCCAAACATATCACAGTAGTAATGGCGGCGATTATCCTGTGTGAGTGGTTCCTGTGGCAAAACTTTTGACATAGTCGCAACCATAAAACCTCACCTCGAACCTCTTGGATGACAACACGAGATAGAAAGATAGAGAGAGAGAGACGTCTATAGAAAGACACTCAAAATTTGCATCTACGTTGAGATTTTCGTGAAGGTGAACCCACTTGGAACCAAATGTCAGATCTCTCATAAGTAAATAAATAACAGATCTGGCTACGGAGCAAGATATACAGGTTTTCCTCCCACTTCTTTTAAACATGTTTTATAAGCAGGATGGTTTTATAAACTGCACATAGAGGTTGGTTGTTGAAGAGTAAGCAATGTGTGGTGTTAACAATAGATCGTTGTAACAAAGCGGAACTCATGTAAGAGAAGCAACAAAACATTGTCTTCTTGTTACAACTTGTGAAAATAACATCTCGTTCCAATTTTACTAAGTAATAGTCTACTGTTTAAATATTGTATTTTATCACTGTATTGTGTAACATGGGCGTCGTAAAATATTGTGACCCGTAAACATTTTAGTAATAGTTTATAAAGTTTTTTTTTGGCTAAATTTGGTGCAAAGATATATACACTAAATAATTTAGTCAAATTGTTAAGTTAATTTTTTAATGAAGAATTGGAAGGCTAGTATATCACTGTTAAAAACTTATAACAATAGTCAATATAAATTATATAAATAAAATATATATTATTCTTGATTTATTTTAAATACATTTAAAAGATGAATACATATAGATATAAATAATTTTCAAAAGTAAAGTAATATCAATGATAGAAAACCCATAAATATTTCCTATTCATGTTTCCAAACACTTAAATTTTTGTACTTCAGATTTGAATCAACTTGACAAACCTCAACAAGATAATATTGTAAAAGAGACAAACCATTAGCTAAGCTAAAAAAAATGAGAGACATAGATTGAAAACTAAAGTTGCTCTTTCATTTACCTGCAAGAGTCTCCAACGTTTCCACCACATTGATGGAAAGACATAACAACCTGGAGCTTGAGACCATGCTTTTGAACCATCTCTATAAGCTCAGAATAGCCTTCCCAGTTATAATTCATAGGTCCATCTTTCTCCACTAACCCCCACCAAGCATCAACCATTACACCTTCCACACCAGCTCCTTTTAGAGCCATTAAACTAGCGTTCATGGCTCTTGGTTTGTTCAAGTGCCCTGACATTGTCACCGTGTCAAGTGGTAACATGAAGAAAACAGGAACACTGGTTAAGTCGTTCTTGGAATGTGGATAGGAGAGAACGTGGAGCTTCTCCCATCTTTCACCTTCTGGCGTGAAGGTCATCTTCTCGAACTTCATTTCCTTAACCGAGTTCTTTGCTTGGAATTGATATGTTGGTGGCTTCATTTTGGCAAATGACATGTTGGAGGAGCTTTCATGGTTTCTTGAGCTTTTGGTATCTTTACGTTTGATTAGAGAACTCGAGGAATTTAGTGTTAACTCCATTATTCTCTGTTCTGTTGAGAAAATGAGTAGAGAGAGAGAGAGAGAGAGAGAGAATAGAGATGTCATTTTCTTTTGAGTTAGTTGTCATTTTCTTTGAAATATTTTTTCTTTCTTTAAGTAAACGAAGTTTGAGACCTTTTCTTTTATGTCCATGGAAAGTTTTTGAGCTTTATTATGGACCGATGGTGGAAAAAGTACAAAGCGTATGGACCTGTTCACACACGCATCAGCAACTTAGTGAGTCTTGTTAAACTTGTGAAACCTTAATAGCTAAGCTTTTACTTTGTCATTGTCGCAAAGATATTTCTCTGTGCTTTGTGTAATGTGATAACTGATAACTGAACACGGAATGAGAAAGTTAACGAGTTTGTCTTTTGCCAAAACCAAATACAAATATCTTTTCGAAGAAAAAAATTATTACAAGACATTTTCTTATGTTGAATCGTTTTCAGAAAGGACAAGACATTGTTACCCAACTCTAAAAAATATCAAAGATATTTCTAGTCTACATGTAGACAAACAATAATACTAATTCAATACGGTACTACGCTTTGTTGCCAAGTATTGACACGATATAGATCAAACTGGATGTGGGTTTTCTCTCTGCCCATGAAAGCCATCCCCATTATGGACACTGTTTATGTCCTCGCATGAACGCTACCATTTGCTTGGATTCCATTTGCTAAATACAGGAAGACTTGTTTGTAGAAGACAATGATCACAGGATTGATGAGCATGAAAACAGGATTCTTAGATACGTAAAATCACATCTTTTTTAGATAAAATGAATAACAAGTTTCGAAATCAACCACAAACACAGTCACCAAATCGAGCACCAGAACGATTTACAAACTAATTGAAAAACGTAGATAATTTTTTACATGATGATGATATAGAGAAAGTGTTCCCATCTTTAGCCGCAGCAACCTCCTCCTTGCGAGGTGGATCCATCTCTACCACCAGATGGCCCCGGGATTCCTCCATATCCAACTTTGATTCCATAGGACTCATTCGACACATCAAACACACCATCTTGAATCTTTTTGTATATTGTTGCCGCTGTCTTAATGAACGCCTAGCAAAAAAATATTCATGATTTTAGCATTTCTACCAATGAGAGGTGTACTTTAAAGAATGGAACAAGTTATGCTGCCTTAACAATCACATTGGTTTTACCTCTTCGACATTCTGAGCAGTCTTGGCAGAGGCCTCCATGAAAATAAGACCATGCTCCTTAGCAAACTGCTCACCTTCCTCAGTGGAGACAGCCCTTCTGTGAGCAAGATCACATTTGTTACCAATGAGCATAATAGTCATATTAGCATTTGCATGCTGCCTCGCATCCTCTAACCAGCTTGCTAGATGGTTAAATGTCTCCCTCCTTGCAAACAAACAAACAGAAAAAAAACAAATAATTATCAGAAAATACAATTATCTTTAAAATTCATCAAAATAGAGTTTAAAGTCATTATTATCTTGTTAGATTCGGGTTTATTATGTGTTTCCAATTTAAAACCAATTGGTGATACTTGGATTGTAAAAGACTACCTAGTGATATCGTAGACAAGTAAAGCACCAGCAGCACCTCTATAGTAGGACCTTGTAATAGACCTAAAGGATTCTTGACCAGCCTGCAAGCAATAATCATTTCAATAATTAGACCTAATAACTAAAAAGGATAACGAGTTTCTTTCAAAATAAAATATATAAAAAAAAAAGGATTATTAAAGACCGTATCCCAGATCTGGAGTTTGAGGGGCTTGTTGTCGATGGTGATCATCCTTGCCCCAAACTCAACACCGATGGTCAGATCATGCACAGGCTGAAACCTCTTGTCCGTGAACTGTAGCAGAAGGCATGATTTCCCTACTCCTGTAATCATCACATCAATCAATCAATCAATTTCCTAATGAACTAAGATTAAGAACAAATCGTTTCTTATTATATACATAGAGAGATGATAACGATCTGATTAGTGGATTGAAAAGAATTACCAGTATCGCCGATTATGATGTACTTGAAGAGATAAGCGTAAGACATTGAAGTTGAGGAAATGATCAAAAAGGATTTAGAAAGAAAATCGAAATTCTGGAGATTTTTAGACGAGAGAATCTCTTTTTTTTGGTTTTCTATAAATAATAACAGAGGCGGTTTGTTAATTTCCAGCAAAGTGTCAACCTGTATTATGGTCAAACTTTCTAGCGTTTCCTTATTTAATAATAGCACTGCATGGCATTTTATTTATTTACTTAAAATAAACCACATGCAGTCTCCAGATCGCATGCAGGGTCAATTCATTGGACATGTGAGTAAATTTATATAGGAATTGAAAGAGTATAAAACAAGTGTCGTAAGTTAAGACGACACGTGTTTCCTGTTGACCGTCGATTGACTTATTTCTGAGATCAGGCCGATGCTTAACTCTTTTTGATAAATGTTTTGTAGAATATGAGTCCACACTACAATAATTTGTTTGTATTTCTCATTTTTTTCTCAGTTTACAAAAATCCACCAAAAACGACAGAGAAAAGATTCAAAGATGTTTTTCATTACCAAAAATACAGGTTTGGCAAGTTCAGAACAAAGAAAGCAAAGGACTTCAAGCAGTAGTAGGCTTTTGATTGATTTTATTGACTAGTAATTTTCTAGAAATTATTTCTTACCTCGATAGTTACATCCATTTATAACATCGTCACATTCGAAGTAATTTGGATGACATTGACAATAATAATATATCCGGCATGATTGAAACTTATAAATATCATATTGTTTTTCGTTTAATATCATAGTTTCCAAAAGAGGAAAGAGTGAATGGCAACCAAAAGTGTAGATCATGAAGAGATAAAAGACATAAACCGTTTAGTAACGAATAGTTTTCAAAAGAAGAGTGAAAGACAACCAAAAGTATATCTCATGTCGAGACAAGCAACTGTAGTTCCAACATCCCAATAAAACAAACCCAACTAGTAATGGTGCCAAAATTCTCAAAGATGACAAAAGGGAGTAGCAATCAACGCAAGTGTTCAATAATCATCTGAAAATTACTTAAGCATTTTCAAGTGCTTTGCTGTAAATCTCTTTAATATGTTTTTCAAATTTGTCAATCTTCTCTTCCGCACGCGCCTTTACTCTTGCATCCGTTGTTTTGTTAACCACACACTTCAGTGCCGCGACTTTCTCCCGCAAACTTTTAAGCTACAAATCAGTTTACCAAAAAATAAGTAAAAAAAAAGATAAATAGAAACTTAATTAGAATCAAATTTTCATTAGCGGGTCTAGTTCAAGAATATTACTTTCCGTCGAGGCCATCGATACACTTCTCCCCTTCGACAAATTTTTTTGACGGCTGTTGTGCAAATCCTCAACCTTCGCGCCGCTTCTTCGATGGGGAGATCGAAAAGTTGGCTCATGTCTTTCACTGTTAAGTTCCTAGTCCGTATCCTCTGTTCTTGTCCTCGGCACATAGTAATAAATCACAAAACCGAACATCAGTGACTCACTTCAGTCAAATTAATTTCTTGAAGCACAAGAAACATGTTCTTTATCCAAATGCAAACCCATGCAGACTACTGATGGTACTATAAGCAAAAATAACAAGCTTTTAACCTAAAATCTAACCATATAGTAAACAGATCCTTGTGGAACAAGTAACACATTTATATTCCGAATATATCCTAAAAACATATCCTATAATGCTAGTTTGAGAGATTAAAGACAAGAACCTGTGCAGCGAGAAAGGTTTGTCTCCTTGGCCTTCTTTTCGAAGCGGGGGGAGCACAAGGCACATTTAGAGCTTCCTCAGATGCCATAGCCAATGACATTGGAATATCACTCCGTGGTGGCAATGTCGAGATAAGCGTCTGGCTACTTGTGGTACAAGCATTCATGGCTTGATAGAAATCAGCATTAGTGTCTTGCGTGATTACATAACCACATGCTTCCCTCGCAGCACAATATTCTTCAATAAATGTCTTGACATCCTCCATCTTTAAATCCATCAAATGATATGTTTGATAGTGAAGTTCGTTTGAACCATCAAATCTTCGAGTCTCGATAATTGCATGGCAAAAATATCCAATACCTCCATAGAGATCAAGTCTCATCATCTCCTGACCTGTATAAACACAAACCACTCATATAATTAGCGATCAGTGTAACAGAATAAACAAACATGTTAGTGATAGATAAATATATATATATAAATATACCATTTGCATGGACTAGTTGTCGAAGAAGGTTGCAATAAGTGCATAAGAACACTCCTTGAGAGATAGTCGGTGTTGGTGTAACCACTGGGACATGCATCGTCGATGATGTACCACCGGTTTCAAAGTTCAAAGCATTTTCCACAAAGATACTATTTTCTCCGACATTGTTGCAATTATCATAATCAATATCTCCTAGGACAGTATAATCGATGAAGTCGTTGATGTCATCACTTAGTATATCTGACGTGTCCCAAGTAAAAAGTGAATTATCAATATCGTTGTTGAGTGATTCAACAAACTCTCTGATGGTATCTGTATCCCCTTGAGGGATTAAAACCGAAGGATCTTGCAACAAAGTCCCAGTTTGGTTAACCACTATGGGTTGCGCAGGAGGAGGAGGGAGAGGATCTTGGGTGAAGGGTAAGTCCATTAAATTAGGGTTTGGGACGTCAGACATTAAGTTTATTAGATCTTCTTCAGAGTAAGCATCATAGTACATATCTTCATCCTCATTGTCTTGAAGAGCAATTGGTTTTGGACCACCACCCGCCATTTTTGTGTGTGTTTTGAACTCTTGTTTAATTGCTTTCTCTTTTTCTTCTTTTGGATGAGAGACCAAAGAGGAAAAAAGAGAAAAGACTCTCTCAAGCGGAGTACGATGCTTGAGAGTTGAAGAACAAAGAGTGAGGGAAGAGTGTTGAAGAAACAATGAGAAAGGTTTTGTAGACAAGAGAGATATTGTGGCGGTTAATGTTCGTTGTAGTTAGTTATTTTTGTAATCCAACAGATGTGTTTGTTCGGTCTATTGTCTTGGCGCGAGAAATAACTGTTTTTTTCTTGATAAGCAAATAAAATATTCTTTTATTCCTATTTTTAATCAATATTTCATATGAAATTGTGATCAGAAATTAAATAAAGCCAAATTAGAAATTGTAATATTGTATGCATGATGCATCTGTATTGCTGGTAGGAATTTATTATTTTCAAGAAAGTTTTGTATTCAAATTGTATATCACACGTGCAATATACGCCACGTATAAGATAACAGTAACAATAACAATACGATTAGGCATTAATATACAGATTTGTTGAATCACTAAAATCCATATTCAAAGGTGTTGTAAGAGAACTTTAAACCACCAACAAGTTCAAAGAGACATTACGATACACAATGCTTATATTAGCTCTATATATTACAAAAAACCAAGAGTTATTGCCCAGCAAAACTTTATACATTCTTCAGATTTTCCTCTTAAATAACAATAAGAAAGAATCCATTAACTTTATACATCCAAAATAAATCATGTCAACTCCACACCTAAATGCACGTGTGACATTTGACTCATTATAGTGTACACGTGCATCGCATTAATGGATTCTCGGTCTATCAAACAACACAGACCCGTCAGCATATCCCCATAGGACCGTTCGTGGATCCAGTCTCTTCTATACTACTACACAAATTAATACTACTCCGGACAGTATTAGTTCACACTGAAGACAAAGACATGAACCGCATAACTCACTGATATAATAATTGCTCAATTTTGATGATTACTAAAACATCTTCTTCCTCACTTTCGTATCATCTTTACTTCCAAAAACAAAAATCAAAGCTGGAAATATATACAGTTTGATTTTATTTCTGTTTTAAATACATTGCTTTCTTTTTGCAAACAGTTTTAAATACATTACTTGTGAAAAAAATTTTCTAGAAATTGATGGAAATGGCCCTTGAGATAAGCAAATCTCCACCTTTGCAATCCTTTACACGGTACCATTTGCCACCACTTAATATTATTCGTAATAATCCAACTTCTTTTTTCTTTTTTTTTGTATATTGAATAACAAACGTGAGATTTTACATAAGGTTTAAAACGTTTTTTCACTTGGGTAATTTAATAACAACTTTTAATTTGTTTGTTACCTTCAGGGTTTGTAGATAAGGGAAAAACAGAGTGGCAAAGGAAGAGATTGATGGCGAAGGTAGACAACGAGGAGCTCCGGAGATTCAAGGATGTTAATCTCGACGAAGCTCCGGCGCGCCGTCATGTTCGAGATTCCTTGAAAGATATTCAGCTTAGTCTCGATCATATCCTCTTCAAGGTAAAACTAAAAAAAATCCGAAAATTAATATTGTTCCGCTTAAAATCGATCGTTTGGACCAAACAGCTTCAGCTTTTGTCTGAATTGCCTTGTGTTATTTTTTTTTTTTAATTAAAAGTGTTGATTTTTTGAATGTTGCAGACACCAGGAAATGGAATTAAGACAAAAGAGGTAGGTTTGGTTTATATAACTTGAAGCAACTATTTTTTGTTTCTTGGGGTTTGTAATGATGTGTGATTAATGTACAGTCTTATGAGGTGAATTCAAGAGGAGTTGAGATCTTCTCAAAAAGCTGGCTTCCTGAAGCTTCTAGTCCCAAAGCTCTGGTTTGTTTCTGCCATGGTTATGGAGACACTTGCACCTTCTTCTTCGAAGGCATGTTTGTTTCTTCTTCTTAGCCAATAACTAAATAGCTCAATGTTTGATTGCGCTTACTAGCTCTCTCCTTGCAGGGATTGCAAGGAGGTTGGCATTGTCAGGATATGGAGTTTTTGCAATGGATTATCCAGGGTTTGGCTTATCTGAGGGCTTGCACGGTTATATCCCTAGCTTTGATCTTCTTGTTGAAGATGTCATTGAGCATTACTCCCACATAAAAGGTACATATACATACTTTCAACCATATCATATTGTTAGAAAGGGTAAACTCTTAAGGTTTTGGTTGTAGAGGATCCTGAGTTTAGTTGTCTACCAAGCTTTCTCTTTGGACAGTCAATGGGTGGAGCCGTGTCTCTTAAAATACATTTCAAACAACCAAAGGCCTGGACTGGTGCAGTCTTGGTAGCACCCATGTGCAAAGTAAAACACTTGTTTTTTCTTCATTTTCATTAATAAATATCCTTAAGTTACTTACTAATATGAAATATATCTGTTCATTTCTAGATTGCAGATGATATGGTTCCACCACCAGTATTAAAACAGATTTTGATCGGTTTAGCTAATGTTCTACCGAAACACAAGTTGGTTCCACAAAAGGATTTAGCAGAAGTAGCTTTTAGAGATGTCAGCAAGAGAAACATGGTAAATAACATAATAATTCACAAATGCTTAAGTGGACTTCTTTGACTAAACCAGTGTTCTTGTTTTTTAACATTTGTAGGCAGCATACAATGTCATCTGTTACCACGACAAACCACGTCTACGAACCGCTGTAGAAATGCTTAGAACAACTCAGGAGATTGAGCAACAGCTGGAAAAGGTTAGAAGAAGTATGATAAAACCTGAAAAATGAAAGCAGAATCAGAATAGTAATAATAAAATGTTTCTTGATTTTTGAATCTTTGTAAGGTGTGTTTACCTATATTGATTCTACACGGAGAGGCTGATAGAGTGACGGATCCATCAGTGAGCAGAGAGCTTTACCAGAAAGCGAAAAGTTCAGACAAGAAGATAGTTTTGTATAAAGATGCTTATCATTCTCTGCTTGAAGGCGAACCAGATGAAATGATCCTCCGTGTCTTGTCTGATATTATCTCGTGGCTTGATGACCATAGCTCGCAAGCTGATGAGGGATCACTAGTTACTCCTATGTAGATTCTGATTATTTCTTTAGTTATACTGTTTACATTTACCTTGTGAAAATGTATTTCTTTACTGGATTAGCAATAAAGATGGTCATATCATACATATGCAATACATTTTCACAAGATGGTTACTTCTAGTTCTAAAGGCAGCAAAGAATCAATAGTGCAACTCTGCAATCATATCTGTATCTAATAGAAAAGAGACAAGTTTGTGAATAAATAAGCCCAGACTCAGGCCCATAGGCTTTTAAGAGTCTTTTAACGGCCCATACATGATGAAGCCTTGGAGAAACCCTAATCATCCCCTAAACATTAAAACCTAAAAGGAGAAGCCGCAAGTGTCTTCTTCCTCTTCCTCGTTCCTGCAGATTCCGCCTCAAAAAGGTTTTAGCTTTCCGGTACGTCGCAAAAGGTGTTCCTTTTTTTTTTCATTTTTCTTGAGGGTATTATAACCTTAGCAGTAGAATGGTGTAATGTTATAGCTTATGTAATTGGTCTAAAGATGGTGGCTTTAGGTGTTTATTTTTGTTGATGGTATTATGGTTTAGTTTAATAGACTATAAAGCAATGTCATTTCTGGAAAACAACAGTTTCGTTTATAGGTTTTACATATCAGTTGGTAAGGTAACCTAAGTTCAGTATTGTAGGAAAATAGATTTATCTTGAAATGTTGATTAGTATCATGAAGCTTAGAATTTATGACTATGGTGATTGTTAGTTCGTATGCCTAAAGCATTTGCCTTTTTCTTGGGCTTTCTTGGGTTACAATTCAAGATAGTGTGAAGATGTTCTCGGCTCAGAACAAGATCAAAAAGGACAAGAATGCTGCTCCAACAGAATGCGAGGAGCAGGTTGCTCAGGTAATAATAACATCTCATTTTTTATGTACTTGTCTCTAAAATTGTTGACTTGCCAATTCATCTACTAATAACAATTTTTTTGCTTTCTCTCTCTCTCAGGCTCTGTTTGATTTGGAAAACACCAACCAGGAGTTAAAGAGCGAGTTGAAAGATCTTTACATCAACCAAGCTGTGTATGTTTCTGCATTTTTGTCTCTTCCTCTTTGCATTGCAAGAAAAAATAATTTTGATTTTGTTTTTATTTGTGTAGTAACATGGACATCTCTGGAAACCGCAAGGCTGTTGTGATTTACGTCCCATTCAGATTGAGGAAATCTTTCCGCAAGATTCATCCCCGTCTCGTTAGGGAGCTTGAGAAGAAGTTTAGTGGAAAGGATGTTATCTTTGTTGCCACAAGAAGGATCATGCGTCCACCAAAGAAGGGTGCTGCTGTTCAGAGGCCACGCAACAGGACTCTAACCTCTGTTCATGAAGCAATGCTTGAGGATGTCGCTTACCCTGCTGAGATTGTTGGAAAACGTACTCGTTACCGTCTTGATGGTTCCAAGATCACCAAGGTATCCTATCATTTATATATGAGATTATTATTGGAATATACTTTTTGTGCTAAGCTGATATGACTATGTTTACAGGTGTATTTGGAGGCCAAGGAGAGGAACAACACAGAGTACAAGCTCGAGTCAATGATGGGTGTGTACCGTAAACTCACTGGAAAGGATGTCACTTTTGAGTACCCTGTTGAAGCTTGAAGGATGTTGCTGAAGAATCACATCAGGATAGAGAATTGAGAGAGGTTTTGATTCTGTTTTGTGGTGTTTAGGATGAATGTTCAGTTCCTTATTCACAATCTTCATATTACAAAGACTACTTTCTATGCTTTTCAATTTTGAAACCTATGTCAGTTTGCTCAAATTCCGACAACAATACATTGAAAAAGTCTTATCAAAACTGTGTCATTGCTCTTACCCCTATTGCTTAAAATTGAACAAGAAGAAATCACCAAAACGTGAATAACATTGCGTCACCATTGATCTTGTTAGTCTCTCTTCTTGCTTTTGTAATAAGTTGTACATTAGACAAAGTAATCAACTAATAACGAGAAATGAATTCAAACACTACACAATACTACATGTTGGCTTTTCTTTCCCACCTTTCCTTAGTATCTAGCCTGTTCCAAAACAAAAGACATTGCATGAGTGTAGTTTCTTGTTTAAGCTCTGTTTTAAAAAACATTACAAAAACAAAAAGAGAGAGAGCTTACCCCCAATACAGCTTCTGTGGCTTCATTGGTGCTGCTGTGACAACTGTCTTCTTGTGTTGATGCTTCTCTTCTAAGGTAGTTGTCTCTTTCAACACTTTAGAGCTTTCTCCATCTTCTTCGAAAGCTCTACTACTCTGCTGCTTAGCTTTAGGTTTCTTTTGCATCTTTGAATTGGCTTTTATCTTCATACGTCTCTTGTGTAGCTCCTGTTATCTCAAAACACAACCAAATAGTAGCTACAAATGTTAAGTTGTTCGGTTTATCCAAACCGCATCGAAACTAAACCAATAATAAACCGATGTGTAATTTGAAAAACTTAAACCGGACCTGTAATTTGGATATCTGTTTCTGGGTGACGTTGGATCGATTGAAATTAGGTTGAAGAGACTGCGTTGACGCTAACAATGCTTCTTTCCGATTCTCCTCTGATTCTCTCTCTATTTCCTCTCTTTTCCTCGTCGTCGCCGCCGGGGTTTCTCCGTCGTAATCCATCGCTGGTTCTTCGAAATTTTCTTGAGAATGATGAAAACGACGCCGGACCGTCTTTTATACCCCTTAGTCTTTTAGTATATGTTTTAGTTAGTTACCCCTATGTTTTGAATTAATAAACAATAAACTCAACGGTTTCTGGATTTATCAATTACACCCAAATATAGAATTGTGAAAAAACATTTGGTCAAAACACACACCAATTAATTTAAAATAATGGATCGTGACAGAGTTGTAATACTAACACAAATCACTAAATCATACTATGTTCTTGTCAATTTTTATACTATTAATAGTTTCAAGATTGATTACATTAACTAAAATATCAGTTATTGTATCACTGATCGTGCCTATACAAGTAGAATTCTCCAGCTTGGTCTTTTATTTAATTACTTGTGCCTTTGACTAAGCAAATTAATTAGTCCTTGGTATCACCAGTAGATGTGTATATATCATGGTGGATTAAGATACTTGATGTATTAATCACCCTTGTCTTTTAAAAAAACATATCACCTTTACTTGGACTGCAATCTTTTGTACCTCTTACTTCGTCCTACGGGCCAAAACGTAATAATGTTAAGATCTAAAAACCTAAGAAGTTTCGTATTAACACACATGATCGTTATATGTCTCGTTCATACAGAAAAAAAAAACAATTGTTATATTAGAAAAGTCATCTCGTCAAGTCTTTATTCCATAGCTTACCCTGTCATTTTATTGACTTTGTCTAATACAACTCCAAATACCTTTGTTATTCTTATTACAACTTGTAATAACGCATTTATAATACAACTGTTGAAAAGTCCTTAACGATAACAACCCACCATTCTCTCCTCTATCTCTCTCCCACCATGGGTATTATTGATCAAAGGAGCAAGAAGGGTGACGAAGACTTGATGATCTCAAACCCCTTGAGGTTGATTCTCTTACAGTTTGGTAATCATGTCTTACGCTCCCTCTTCTTTGTCATCGGTTTCTCAATTGGTGTCTTCCTTTATCTGCATCTAAAAGCCTCCCACATGTCAACGCCGAAGACACAACAACCCTTACGGTCCACATTGCTATTCCACCACTCAATCAAACAAGAGTTAGAAACACAAGTTCTTCAACACAACATGAGTGATCAAGAACTCTTCACCAAGGTCTCTTTATTATCACCACCACCACCATCATCATCATCATCATCATGGTTAGGGAGGAGACATAATAATGATGGGAAGATGGTTGTGAAAGTTGCTTTCATGTTCATGACAGGCGGCGCACTCCCATTGGCTACTTTGTGGGACAAGTTCTTTGAAGGTCATGAAGGGTTTTATTCCATTTATGTTCATACTAATCCATCTTTTCAAGAATCTTACCCTGAAACTTCTGTCTTCTACTCAAGAAGAATCCCAAGCCAGGTAATAATTAATTAACAGCTATTTTACCTCTTTTCTTAACTACTCTCATGCATAATTGCATTTACCATGTATGATTAGTACATCTAGATGTTTATAATCAGCTCTCACTACATTACCAAATCCTATACATCTCTTGTGGTTGACAGGTTGTTTTTTCACGTGGCACGTGTATTGATCTTGATTTGCAACCCTTGCATAATGCTCCATAAACCCACTTGATATTATTCTAACATATTTTTAATCATGTTATTAAGATAATAACATAGATCATCTTTGAAGAAAAGTAGTTTTAACAAGTATATACTTAACATTACATTTCTTAATATATTTTATAGAACAATATACAAATTTTGTATGAAATGAAACTGTTTTACGTGTATACTACTATTGCATTCTTAATGATAACGTTAAACTATAATGTTGGTTGGTGAAATTTGTGAAACAGCCAGTGTATTGGGGAACATCATCGATGGTAGACGCAGAGAAAAGACTCTTAGCCAACGCTCTCCTCGACGAATCAAACCAACGATTCGTCCTCTTATCAGATTCTTGCATCCCACTCTTCGACTTCACAACCATCTACGACTACTTAACCGGCACTAATCTCAGCTTCATAGGTTCATTCGACGATCCAAACAAATCAGGCCGTGGCCGTTACAACCCCAAAATGTATCCACAAATCAACGTCACACATTGGCGTAAAGGATCGCAATGGTTTAGCACAACCCGTGAGCTTGCTCTTCATATACTCGCAGACACTTTTTATTACAAGATATTCGATCGGTATTGCAAACCGCCTTGTTACGTGGACGAGCATTACATACCGACACTTGTTCACATGTTCCATGGAGAGATGAGTGCAAACCGGACATTGACTTGGGTGGATTGGTCGAGAGTTGGTCCACATCCTGGCCGGTTTATTTGGCCTGATATAACGGATGAGTTTCTTAACCGTATCCGGTTCTCACAGGAGTGTGCTTATTATGGTAGTGATGGGGAGAATATTACAACTTCGAAATGTTTTTTATTTGCGAGGAAATTTACAGAAGATACTTTAGAACCTTTGTTGAGAATCACGCCTTTAGTTCTTGGGTCTGGAGCTGGACTGTCTGGTCTGTAATCGCTGAAACGTTTGTGAGGTTTCTTCAGTTAGTAAATATTAATGCCTATTTTTAAGTAGAGGAAATCAATAAAATTTGATTTCATCTGTTATACATCATTTCGATTCACACCAGAAAGAAAATAAATAACAGAAATTTTAATGGATTAAAATAAAGAATAGTATTCGACGATTCGTGTTAATACTGCACAAAGACAAATACTAAATGCTTAAAAATGTTTATATGCTTCAATCTGATTTTAAAAATCTATTATGTTTATTAATATGATACTTCAAATTATATAATTATTTTTTTCTTTCTACAAATTTAAAATATTTTTATCCAGTAAACTATTTAGTCATAAAACTATAAAATAAACTATAGAAGTTTATGACAAAATATATATTAAAATGAATTATAAATTTTGGAATTTTTTATTTATTGCTATTTTAGTGACAAATCAGATATTTAACAAAAATACATACTCCATCCGTTTCATATTAAGTGGCGTTGTAGAGAATTTTTTACGTTACAAAATAAGTGTCGTTTTCGGTTTTCAATGCAAAATTTATTACTTTTATTATGTAATTTATTTTTTCTATTGGTTAAAATATGGTTAGGTGTATGGGTAATTGTATTTTTATATAGAAAATATGTAAAATTAATTATTTTTTTAATCTGTGTACACAACTGTAGAGTAACACTTATAATGAAACAGATGGAGTATGTTATACAGTTAATATTTGTTCTCATGGATAATGAGAGTACAAATCAATACATAATTGATACAGCTAATTACGTAAATGATATACCTAATTTTAAACGATCAATAACCGAAGAGACGGTTCACCTAAACCGTCTTCGTCTCCAGTTTAACCCAAAAACTATCTTATCGTTTTTGTAAGAGCTTCTTCTGCCTCTTGGAGTGTTAAACTTCGGTGGCGAACTCTCACCGAAAGTTGCAGACTTTACACTCATGCTAACTCCTCTCTTCGTCTCCGCGCGACCTTTACCATCACGTATCACCATCTCCTCCTTAAACCCTTCAAATGCAGCCAAAGCTTCCAACTTTGATCAATTCAAAGAAAACCCAAGACTCCCCAACGATTCTGCAATTAAGGCTCCAACTGCTCCATGGATGAAAGGTCCTCTCTTTCTCCAACCCAATGACCTTATCAACACTTCACATCATCACCACAAGAAGAAACAGAACGCTGAGAAGGAGGAGGAGAAGACGTTTAAAGCGTTGAACCGTAGAGAGAGCGGTGTCAGGGGAAGTAAAGCCATGAAGAAGATCGTCCGTAGCGTTGAGAAGCTCAAAGATTCTGAAGAAACACTTATGGATGATTCTCCAGCAGAGTTTAACTCCTTAAGTGGCATTGTGGATAAGAAGGCTGAGATGAGGAAGAGAATGCCTTGGGAGAGGGAAGAAGAAAAGTTCATATTGAGGAGAACGAAGAAAGAGAGAGTCTTTACAACGGCTGATCTTATCCTAGACCAAGGGTTGTTGAAAAGACTCAGACTCGAAGGTTCCAAGTTGAGAAAATGGGTTAATGTTAGAAAAGCAGGTGTTACTGAGACGGTTGTGAATGATGTTAGATTAATATGGGAAGGGAACGAGCTTGCTATGGTTAGGTTTGATGTTCCTCTTTGTCGTAACATGGAACGAGCTCAAGAGATCATAGAGGTTTTAGTTTAGTTTGGTTTTTTACTTCTTTTACTTTCATTTTAAAAACTATTATAAATCTCTTTGATGTTTTTTTGTTGTCAAGAATAGTTGAAGACTGGAGGATTGGTTGTGTTAAGCAAGAAGGAGTTTCTCGTTGTTTATCGGGGCCCACCATCATCAGAGAGAACTAGCTCGAAGGGACAAGATGAGATTAGCTCATCATCGTTGTACGAGAGAGAAGGTGATAGGTTATTGAATGGATTGGGGCCTAGATATATGGATTGGTGGATGAGAAGACCGTTTCCAGTTGATGCTGATTTGCTTCCTGAGGTTGTTGATGGATATAGAACTCCTTCTAGACGTTGTCCACCAAACACTAGAGCGAAGCTGAGTGACCAAGAGCTTACTTACTTGAGAAACATTGCTCAAGCTTTACCATTTCATTTCGTCCTTGGTAATTTTTCCTTTTCACTGTCTTCCTCACTTCGTGTGTGTGTTTCTGTAAAGTTTAAATAGTCTTTGTTTTTCTTAAGGGAGGAACTATGGGCTTCAAGGTTTAGCTTCTGCTATCTTGAAACTATGGGAGAAGTGTGTTATTGCAAAGATTGCAATAAAATGGGGAGCTCTCAATACAAACAATGAGGAAATGGCTGAAGAATTAAAGGTAGTTTTGGTTTTTATATGGGCTAAAGTTGAAATCAATGTGGCTGATGTGAATGTTTTGGGCTCTTACAGCATCTCACTGGAGGAGTTGTTATACTACGAAACAAATACTTGATAATACTGTTCAGAGGCAAGGACTTTCTTTCTGATGAAGTTGCGGATTTGGTTGATGACAGAGAGAGGTTACTCAGAAGGTACCAACATTTTGAAGAAACCAAACGTGAGAGCGATATAGAGATCTCTGAGGTGGTAACAAATGGTGAACAGTTGGAGGAAGCTAGCAAGACAGGAACCTTATCAGAGTTTCAAGAACTTCAGAGGAAGTTTGGTGAAATGGAGATGAGAAACCTGGAGACTGAAGCTGAGAAAGCGAAGCTAGAAAAGGAACTCAAAAGCCAAGAACACAAGCTTTTCATTGTAACCCCTCTTTAACTTCAGATTGCATCCTTCTTTAGTATTAAGTTATATATGAGTTGCTCTCTCTTCTTTTTTGCAGCTGAAGTCAAAGATAGAGAAGACAACAACAGAGTTGCTCAAACTGAATTCTTTATGGAAACCATCTGACCCCGACGATGACGTTGAGATACTGACTAATGAAGAGAGAGAATGCTTGAGAAGAATCGGACTGAGGATGAACAGTAGCTTGGTTCTTGGAAGAAGAGGAGTCTTTGATGGTGTAATGGAAGGTCTGCATCAGCATTGGAAGCACAGGGAGGTTGTAAAAGTGATCACAATGCAGAAGATTTTCTCTAGAGTTGTTTATACAGCGAAATCACTTGAAGCAGAGAGTAATGGAGTACTAATCTCGATTGAAAAACTTAAAGAAGGACATGCAATACTTATATACCGTGGCAAGAACTACAAACGTCCTTCCTCAAAACTGATGGCACAGAATCTTTTGACCAAAAGAAAAGCTTTACAAAGATCTGTTTCAATGCAGAGACTCGGGGTAAGTAAGATGAGTGAAAACAAATGTTTACTTTCATTATTTGATTGAGAGAAACCGCTTCATTGAATTATTTTGCTCTGTTTTGTTGTTTGTTGCAGTCACTGAAGTTCTTTGCTTACCAGAGAGAAAGAGCCATTGAAGATTTGAAGTTGAGTTTGGTAAATCTTCAAGACTCTGCTTCTGAGTTCTGAGCTATATTGATGCAAAAGTGCTTTGAGCTATACGTTCATTTTTTAAATCACAGCCTGTGGTATTTCGATGAATTATTCAAATATGTATTTATCGAGTAATTGAGTGTCTAACTGGTCATGTATATATGTACTGTCACATTTTTTCGAGTATAATGAATTTATAAAACCCTGATAAATGCAACTTCAGTAAAAAGAAAATTTATAGACAGTTTCAAAGGGGGAAGGAGATGAAACAAAAGAACATGATATTATTTCTGCATATAAGAATTTACGTAATAAAAACATTAAAATAGAAACAAAAACCTGGTTTATATTTAGTTTAGTGATTGTTAAGGCGGTGTCTCATCTGGGTTCTTGGGTTTACTCCTTAGCATCTCAGTGAAGTTGCCTCTCATGATGCGTCTGAATCTGTTGTCTTCAGTCGCAGCAGGCACCGCCTTTGGTGAATCAGGTCCTTGAAGAGTAGGTGATGACGGTGTAACCGTTGAGGCTTCGTTTGCTTCTTTTTTCCCCAGCAAGCCACCTTCTCCAAACAAGCTTGTCACAGATGATGCAATCCCCAAGTGGGCACCCATGGCTTTGCTGAATGCTTCAAGTGTTCCACCTGATCTCTCCTTCAATGTGATCTCTAATGCTTCCTTGTGAGCTGGATCAAGCGCGTCTGGATCTTTCAATAGGTTTTGAATCGCTGGGATGAGGTATTCTCGGACACTTGTTTGGGAAAGATCTTCAGAACCATATAAAAACGAGTTAATCTTGGAACATTAAGATATGTAAGAAGCAAAAGAAGAAAGTTTTGATACTCTTACCGGTTGCATCAAGTGCACGAATGGCTTCGCAGAAAGCGTTGGCTCTCTCTCGGCGACGGGTTACGTCTGTGGAAGAGCTTGGACTTGCTGAAAGCTGGAAAATCTTGGACAAAAGATAATCTCGAAGCCTTTCTGTTGTGTGCGGAATAGCAACTAAGAGTGCACGGATGACTGCGATTATAGCTTCATGAGAACCATCTTCGAGAAAAGCATCCATCTGGACTAGGATTTTGTCAACAATCTGCATCATATTCGGATTCGATTAGCTCATGGAAATGAGATCTTTAAGATAACTGAAGAGTTCATTTGGCAATAGTCCATTACCATGTCGACTTTGAAATGCTGTGCTACAGACCCAAATGCATCTATGCTTGCGTACTTCACATTTAGGTTTTGATCTGAGCCAAGAGTGATCAAGGCTGGTAAAACATTGGCGGAAGCAACTTTTGCGTCAATATATGGAACCTGTCGCACATGTTAATATCTATTAAGTACAAAATCGGGGGAAACAAGTGGAAAGTGTGTGTTGTGGGAAAACTTACGATGGTCTTCAATAACTTAGCAGCGTTGATTTTGAGTTCTGCAGTGGCATCAACGACCATTTCCCACAAAATGCCAAATATCATGTTATGATGTTCTTCAAATGTGCTGCAATGTTTGGAGGAATACATTGGTGAGAAGACGCAGTTCCAGTTAACCATAAATAAACAATTAAATCTTAGAAACACGCACCAAAGGAAGCGAACTGCATCCAAAACCTCGTTGTTGTGCTTTGCTGACTGGTTTTCCTTTGTTTTGCTCTCGACTAAGAGTTGTCGTAAGTAAATTGTTAACTCTTCACGTTTACTTGGTGCACCAAGAACTCCTGCCAAAAGAAGCGGTAGAATACATAGAGTGGCGAGTCTATTGGCTACAGCAGTTCTAGGTTTCAGGCCTGAAGAAAGTAAACAAGAATCTATGTCAGAAACTGTTTAAGCTATATATATCCAGAAATTATGTTACCTTTTATCCTTGGATGGATTGCAGAAGGTAAAAACTGAAGATCAGCTGCATCATCTCCAACGGCCACTAAGAACACAGGTAACTCAATGTGGGTTAGGTAGGAACTTCCAAAACGTTCAGACACAGCCAAGAGAAACTGCAAATCAATGCGGAAATTTTATGAAAAGTTAGTGTTGATACTCTTAAGATCAATAGCAGATAAGAGAACAGGTGTAAACACAATCCGGACCTTTGTTATCCGATTTCTCAAATGATCTTCTTTCTGGGCCAACATGCATGCCAATTGTAACAGGTTAGCAAAGCAATCAACATGCATCCATTCAAACATAGGCCACTCAGAACGTCCCCTGGTAAGAAAAATTCCATTTAGTCAAGACATAGTAGATTATGTACAAGAAGACGTCAGAAACTAGAATTTTTTCTTTGTATCAAGAGTTGTCAAGGGGTTAAGAAGCTTACTCGGCATAGGTCTCAAGCAAGGAAACAGAGACTGCAGATTCATCTGACTTTGAGAGAGAAGAGAAAGGGCATGTTTCCATTGCTTTCTGGTGTACAGCTGGAAGCAACTCCATGAGCATTCTTAGTAGGACATCAATGTTCCATCGCTCCCGTTCACCAAGGACTCGTAGATGAGACTCCAATGACCCTTCAACTCCAGAAAGGGGTGGGCAGTGCTGTAAATGAAAATGAATTATAATAGATATAGCAAGCAACCACTCTCAATTACAGTCTTAAAATGGGAAATGCAACGAGTTAATACCTGCGCAGAGCTCAATGTGTGAGAAAGAAGAACCCTCAAGATATGATCCAGCCTGTTACCCCACTTTATCACTGCAGGAAGTAGTTCTTTCAATGTGGTTTCAACTACCAGGCCAGATGGATCGCATATCAACTGAAACATCATCTCCTCAACCTAATGATCAAACAGAAAACTGGTCTTGTAGCCTTTCGGTTTTATTGATATAAACGGAACTTCTATGCTAGTATTTCATGCCAGCGTAAAAATACCACTCCTATAAATTTTGTAATCAGCCTGTTTTAGAGCTTATACTGTAGCCATGTCAGTCGGATCAAGTCAGAGTTCTTTTCCACAGTGCTACAAAGCAAAATCAATGAAGCTGACCTTAAAATATTTGTCTGTGTTCAGGAATAAAGGAAGTAGCAATGCAAGATTATGAGCGGCAGCCTCTCGAACAACGGTTGCAGAATCTTCTATTAGTTGTTGTATGATTGACAAAATAAGAGAGTCGCGTATCTCAGGGCGGACATACTCTGCAAGCTCCCCACATGATTGAGCAACTAGTAGCCTGCGTTCTTCATATGTATGATTTATCTGATATAGACACAGCCAGCATGTTACCATTTGTATCAAAATAAAATTTCTTGTTAAAGCAGAGGCATACAACTCGTAAACTCAAGAGCATTAACCTGTTCCCAGCACTGTGGAAGCAATTCTGTTTCTGTTCTCATTTCCCCAACATTCCTTGATAGGCTAACACATGCCTGGATAAACAATAAAACGCCTCAACCTCAAAAAACGGTTACCAGTACTAATCATGCAAAAAGAAGGCTTCTAAGTTAAAAAAAGTAACATACATCCATAATAATCCGCCTCTGCTGCTCATCTGGACGTTTGATCAGGTTGAACAGTGTATGGGTCAAGGAGTCTCTTGTATTACTATCTGGATGCCGCTCGATTGCGCACATCATCAGTGGGAGGAGTTCCTATCGGTCAAACAAACCAGATCAGTAATACTCCATCGACCGATTTGAAAGGTAAAATTGAAAGAAAACACTCAAACCTCTCGATGGTTTATCAGAACATATGGAACAATATTTGGCAAAGCATCTGCAAGTATCTGAATTGTTCCTAAGCCCTGTAACGGAACGGACAAAAGAATATTCAAACAGCTCATATTACGTTATGTTGACACAAAATACCATTAGCATAGCGTAAGGAAAGCAGACAGCGACATGTACATCTACCAATTTTGTTGATGACAAGGTGCCTTTCAGAAGTATTCTCGATCATTAAAATATGAAAGTAACAGAGTACTCACGATGGAAGAGTAAATACTCAAGTATAATCAGGACTTACCGTTTCCTCAGAAGCTGCATCCACAATTGCATTTTCCGATTTTGAACGACCAATTCCAGAATCCAGTTTCATGATGCTTTCAAGGTCACTGGGTGAATAATTACCATTCGATGGAGTTAACATATGGTTTGAGACTTCTTTCTCCAACGTATTATCCAAGGATTTATAAGATACACTGCTGGCGTCTTCTGCCACCTCTCTTAGATCAGGAACTATATTCTTTATCTCTTCCTTCACAAGACCGTCTTCTGTTTGCGTATGCCCTTTCTCATTAGATATAGAACTCTCAGAAATCAATCCACCATCCTTTTCGATTGTTGGTTTCTCAACTTCCACAGGCAGAGCGTTTTTCTGTTTCTCGACATTATCCACGGATTGGGATTGTACAGCATCACTTCCACTAGCTGACACATTTTGACCAGCACGAGACCCTTCAATATGCATTTTAAGAGATGTGATTTCTGCTCTGCAGTCATTGAGATTCCTCCTCTGATGCTCTAAGGATTGCTTCAAACTTTGCACCTGAATACTATCAGTGTCATTTCAGGTATTTACATTTCCAGTTATGAAAGTGCCCGCTTCTTTACAAAAACCAGTCTATAAAAAAGACTACCTGCTTTTCTCTGTCCCTAAGATCCTTCTGAAGTGATTCAGTAGACTTGTTAAAAGCACTGATTTGCTCTTCGAATATTTCTTTGCTCTTAAGTAGCGCATCCTTTTCTTTGCTTAGCCTCTCAATCTCTTTTTTCAATGATTCATTCTCCTGAAGCATGGCTATTTTCTCCTGCATCCAAAAATTATGAACAATGATAATTCAAATTCATATCCTCAAAGAGAATGTTTATCCTCGCAAAACCTCAAAGTGCAACTTTGATGGCCAGTACGATATTTAAATACAAAAAGTTACATTTAAAAGCAAGATCCCGTTCAACATTTTCACTCCAAAATCAGAATAGCATCAAAATATACAGGAAATAGCCAAGAAAAAAGTGCAGATGAAACAAGAGCAAGAAATGAGTTCTATATAAGACAATGATGTCAAAGATCTAAGTTTCGAGGTAGTGATATGTCTGGCAACAACAGTTCAATTTGAAGGATGTACATGAACAGTAAGCTATCAGGATATAACCTCAGCTGCTTCTGAAGTTGATGAAAGGTACTGATAGTAATAATAGCGCAAGGCATCAGGAACGCACGCTGGACCGTCCTGCCAAACGTCCAAGTTCTGGTCTGTCACCTGATAAACAGATCATACACAATGACGTCAAAGATCTAATATTAAACAAGGTAGATCTCAGTAAGCACGAAAACGTATAAACATATTGACATAAAACTAAGATACCTCCTCATAAAATGTCATCGCCGTAAGTCTGTAACCTGCTAAAAGAAGATACTCTTTCACTGCACAGTTTAAGTCTCGACGTTCATTGTTCTTCAAAGGCCCTATATCAGTGAAGGAAAAATCTTTCTTTTTCCGTGTAATTTCTGGTCTGTTGTCTCCAAACTCATCTGCCTCCAACTCTGAGAAATAACAAACAGTACAGGATGGTGTTTGGTGATCTGTTGCTACCATTCTAACGAGAGATGAAACATTAACCAAAAAAAAAAAAAACTATATGCATTATAAATGATGCTTGCCAAAACAGCTAACAGAAGAGAGCTAACGCACAGACACTGAAAGCTACATTAGCAACTACTTACTGCAAAAGAGACTTCAGGATACATTAAAATGTCTGCACTTAGTACTAAAATATATAAAAACTGGATCAATTTACATAAACTCGATCATCACTGAAATTTCTGCAATCCTAGTTACCAACTTCATGACACGCCACATGAACTGATTGTTTGTGCACACAAATTCAATTAAGCATACCTTTTAACTTGTCAATGGAACAATCAGATTTCTTCTGACCTTCAGCTTTCAATCTAGCAATATCCTCCTGTGCAAGACGAAGTTCATATTCACTAATAGCTAACTTCTCCGATAACGCTTCTTTCTCCTCCAACAAACTTTGCGGATCCGCAACTGCATTGCATAGTAATAAAATTACTATCTACCTACCAACCATTATCGTTTACAAAAACGTAACACTACTACTTGACAACGACGATCTAACCATTTCTAAGTGAGTGAGCGAAAAAAACAAACAATGTGAGGAGGCGTAAGAATCAGCGAACCTCGAATCGAATTATACCGAGAAATCTGATCGGGAGGGAAACGAGAAGGATCGGAGAAGAACTCCTTGAGGCGGATTGTTTGAGCGTCGCGTCCATCGTCGATGAGCTCGTGAAGAAGCTCGAAGGCCGTTAAGAGGTAGTTCTCTTCCATCAGGAAGTTCACGACGAAGTTGCACAGCGACGATCGCTCCGCGTCCATGTTTATGTTTCACGGGAAACCCTAACAATCAATCAGAGGCTTCGTTCCGATGTCACTGTGCATTTCGATAAAAGAATTCGAAAATTTCGCTCTCTCTCGATTCGATCTGATGCGCGATCGTGTCCGTGCTCTCACCGGAAGGGAGTGACGGTGGTAGGAATCAGGTGCGACGATGTACTGATGCACCGCGTGGATTTAATTGAACCAGAGATTCTGAATGGTAAACTGTGAGTTATAAGACACGTGGAGGGTTCTGATCGTACGTTCGTGTAAATACGTGTCTATGGGAGTTCGTATATGCTCGAGAAAAGTCAACGTTATCCAAACCCAAAATAATAAAATTAAAACCTTTTTGGTTAAATAAAATTAAAACTTCAAATGTTTACAAAATAAATAATTACCTATTTAATTATTAATTTTTAAAAATTTTCATTATACTTCTTTTACTGTTTTTCTCCAAATAATTATTTATTTTGTAATTATCACTTTTTCATTTATTATCTTGTGTAAATATGAAATCCTGATGGATTTAATTTTGATGTATAGAAATCTTAAAATATTCAAAGATTAATATATTCATATGTTAGAATAGTTATATCAACAAAAATCATATTAACTGATTTGGTTTGAGTATGTCAAATCCAAACTAAAAATAATCTAAAACAATAATAACTAAAAATAACCATAATATATGATTTGATTCAGATTAAACTTTGATGTATATCAACTTAAAAATATTCAATTAATTATATAATAACACATAAAATATATAATATGAATTATGAAAAACAAAATAGTAATTTATAAAAATATAAAATTTAACACCCATATGAATATGTAGATCAATCTTTAGCTTAGTTTTATAAGTTGAGTGATGCCTTAAGAAAGAAGAAATGCTAAATTACAACTACTGTAAAATATAATAAGTCTTTAACATAATTTATCCAAGACAAAAAAAGTAATTATATTATAACATTAAAACCATATTTTCCTTTTCGTTTTGTAGTAATAAACTTGAAATGAAACCTAGTCAGCCTTTGAGAAAGTTTGTATGTAACTGTGTTCTTGTATTAAAGAGCTTTTCAAATCTATCTTGTATTAAAGAGCTTGCCGTCTCGCTCGGCATCAATAGTGTCTGGCTTCGATAAAGCCAGATTGTAAGCGGCTCGTCACAACCATCTCCATGATAGTATTTTTTGGAGTGTTAGCTGACATTGATTCGATCATCGGCTCTTATTTTTTCTTTTCTTTCACATTTTTCATTCTTAGAAATCTAAATGGGTCTGCGGACCTCTGGACCAGAATGTCCCTTTGTAATAAACTATCTATGTTGGGTCTAGGCCCACACTAAACCTCTTTCCCGTTATGAAATTCATCAGTTGATAAAAAAAAAAATCTTACTTAAATTGCACTTAGACACAAGATTTGACGACCTAAGGAGAAACAAGAAACAAGAAACAAGAAACAACACAACAAAATCACTCTTGGACACTCAGATGGGCCTTGATCAAGACAAAGCCACAAGAGTTGAACACAAGCTTCATAAAGAGTACAGCGGGATTGTGTAAAGAAGTAAGTGAGAAGTCCAATCGCATCAATAGTTCAACAACGGCTAATTCAACTCTGTGTCTCGAAAATGACAAAGAAGAGAACAGAGCAAAAAGTAGAGGCAGTGGTCCTACTTTGTACGAAAGAGATCAGCCAATAGAGCTCCATAATAGATTTGATCATCTAGAATCCAATAAACTTGGTCATCATAGCGTGTTTAAAACTGGACTAACCAAGCTTATACTCGGTTGACAAAAAAAAAAAAAAAAAAAAACCAAGCTTATACTCTAGAGCATGGTTTAGATTAATGAGATGCTGCTTATAGTTTACACTGTGTCTATTTAGGAACGTTCTAGCAAATGATGCCTATTTTAGTATATGTTACATGTCATATCTATCATACCTGTAAAAGAGAGAAAAAGAATAAACTAAAACAATGAGCTTTGTGGAGAAAACAGAACAACGTCGGCCATATTAAAGTTTAAAAGTCTCTTTCAATCCAAAAATGTTCAAAAATGTTTGAAAAAATATGTGACCACTAAACATGTAGGTACGAAAGACACAACCATTCATTCGTTCTCTTCGATTCCAGTAGTGGAGCGGTGGTGAAGGCGATTACTATTAATTCAGTAAACAAAAGACTGATCAACTATTTACTTTGGTAAACAAAGACTCAGCATATTTACTTTAGTAAACAAAGACTATTATGAATAAAACCACGTGCTGATATATATTAAAAAAGTATATGAAGGAGGACACGTTATAATACAGACAAAAATCATGAAAGTGACTTGTGAAAGCTTTTAGATATTTTGTTGTTTGGGAATGATAACCATTAACTTATTAGTAAACAAAGACTTGAGAAATATAGTTACAAAATACTACTCAAGAATATAAACGATACTTTTAAACAACAAGGTGAATGGTAGTTAAAAAAAAAAAAATAGTGAATGGTAGTTAATAAAGTCGTTGATATTAACACAACACAGTGGCTTCCCTCAAATCGTATAGTAATTGAAACTCACATGTGACTTTCATGTTTGTCGGTTATTGGGATCAGACACATTGTACCAACATCAAAACAGTAAACCGGTTTGCATTAAACCATATAATGAAACAAAACAGAACGATGTATACCAACAACAAAGCAGTAAAAACCGGTTTGTCCAAAACCATATAATAAAACAAAACAGAACCAGAATTATTATGTTTTTTGGTCAGTGCCGAATAGAAAAATTAAAAAATGAATTGATTTAAAAAGCCCTTTGTGCTCTTACTACCTCTCCTCCACTCGCAGCCCACCAAAAAATAGTGTTTGCCCTTTTCTCAACCCAAAGTCTCTCTCTCTCTTTCTTCCTTCATTCTTCTTCATCAGCTGTTTTCCGCCTCACACCGAACCATCTCCAACCAATGGCGGCGACTACGACTACTGCTGCTTCACTAGCGTGTGCCCACTTCCTGAATCAGAACAAGATTCACGCGTTTCCGACCAAAACCCCAAACAACTCCGTGCAAATCATCGATGGGAGGAAAATGAGGAGTGCCACTCTCTTCTCTGCTGCTTCCACTGATAAAGCTATCACCACTGCTCAATCTGTTTCGCCCACAGCATGTGATAGGTGCGCGAGAGTCTTACAAAGTCGTAAAGACTGTTCATTTCGTTGATGGGTCGAGTAAAAATCGAGTCTTTTAAACTGATTCGAAGTTAGATTCTTTGTTTCTTACTCTGTCTCGGTTCCAGTTTATACATTTATAACCAAAAGCTTTTACCTTTACCCTTTTATCTAGTTCTTTTTTTTGTGTGTGTTTGTTTGTTGTTGTTCACTTCATCAGATACTGTTTTTTTTCGGTAATAGTGTAGAGGTGGTCAACACTCAAATAAGATTCCGATTCCTCTTTTCTCTCAAAGAATCTTTAAATTGCAATTTCTTCTACTTTCTAGCGGTTGTTGTTTAGGATTTTACTCTCCTTGCTTCTCTTGGCTTTGTTCATTTCTGCTACTCTTATCTTTGGTCAACAAGTTGGTGGGTTCAGTTATGCGGTTATGTGTTGTGAGTCTCTTTTACTACTGAGAATCTCACTATTTGTTTTTTTTTGTAGAGTAAGGAGGCATACGATCTCGGTGTTTGTGGGTGATGAGAGCGGTATAATAAACCGTATAGCTGGAGTGTTTGCTAGAAGAGGTTACAACATCGAGTCTCTAGCTGTGGGGTTGAACGAAGACAAAGCTATGTTTACCATTGTTGTTCTTGGGACTGACAAAGTCTTGCAGCAAGTTGTTGAACAGCTTAACAAACTCGTCAACGTCATCAAGGTTTTATAAGTTTACTTTTCTCTACTACTGTTTTCGTGTTTCGTTAAGTCTAGCAAACATGTATAGTTTCATTAATCATTGTGTTCACTATTGTCTGTTGTTCAGGTTGAAGATCTCTCCAAGGAGCCGCATGTAGAACGTGAGTTAATGCTAATTAAACTTAACGCTGATCCAACCACCCGCTCTGAGGTTAAAAAACAATTATTACTGGACTAACAGTTAGATCTTGATTTTTTTTTTAGAAAGTTATGTTTATAAGGTTCCCATGTACTATTATACAGATCATGTGGCTGGTGGATATCTTTAGAGCAAAAGTGGTGGATACCTCTGATCACACTCTAACGATCGAGGTCAGTCCTATTTCTTCACATTCATATCAAAAATGGTCAAAGGATGTTCTAATAAGTTTCATCTTTTTTTTTTTACCGTTCTTTAGGTAACTGGAGATCCGGGAAAGATGGTTGCACTAACAGCGAACTTAGAGAAGTTTGGGATAAAAGAAGTCGCGAGAACAGGGAAGGTAGTACTCTTTTTTTGCAATCCCAAAAAACAACTAACCTTTTATTTTCTCCATCCATCTTAACTGTCTACAACCTCACCTTCTTGTAGCCACTTGTAGCCTTTATTTATTTATCTTGAAAAGCTTTATTGAACGGTTGGGGTCACAAGTATTTCAATACTTGTAGCCTTTTGTAGGTTTTATTTCATTTTATGTTTATCTGCAATGAACCCTCTAAATGGTGGAGCGAGTGTTACATGAAACTTCCAATCTAACTTTTAAATGAGATGTTCACCTCTTAAAAGAAAACTTATTAGTTTAACTTATATATAGAATCATTAATTGCTACGTGTAGTCAGTTTCTGTGTCTTAAGTGACTGTAATCAATAGTTTTGTCATTCTTAACCATTGTTGTTGTATACTACTTACTGTTTGTGACTCTAGATTGCTCTGAGACGGGAAAAGATGGGAGAAACTGCTCCATTTTGGAGATTTTCAGCGGCATCATACCCTCATCTAGTAAACCAATCATCTCATGAGACTGTAGTAGAGAAAACAAAGCAAGCGTTGACTGGTGGAAATGGCACTGCATCATCTGGGGTATTATAGATAAGACATTATAGCTCATTTGCTTTTTCTCTTTCTGCTCTACATATCACTAATCCCCTTCATGTGGCTTGATGTTATTTTAAGGGTGACGTTTATCCAGTGGAGCCTTATAATGATTTCAAACCGGTTCTTGATGCTCACTGGGGAGTTGTCTACGACGAAGATGTAAGATACTGACCACATTCGATACATATACTTTTCATTTTGAGGTCAAACTGAACGTAAGACTTGTTTAAATTTATTGCAGTCAGATGGTCTCCGATCCCACACGTTATCTATACTTGTAGCCAACGTTCCTGGAGTTCTCAATCTAATAACTGGAGCTATCTCCAGGAGAGGTTATAACATCCAGGTTGGTTATTATGCAGACTAACTCTTGCTTTTTAGTTTCTCAGCTGATGTTACTACTTTTTTTTCAACAACATGTGAAAGTTATTGCTTTTTGACTGCTCTTTTAGAGTTTAGCTGTTGGTCCTGCTGAGAAAGAGGGCTTGTCTCGGATCACGACAGTTATCCCTGGAACTGATGAAAACATCGACAAGTTGGTGAGGCAGCTTCAGAAGTTGATTGATCTTCATGAGGTGAGAGAAAATGGTTTGTAAAAACGTTTCTAATTTTGTTTTTGGTTTACAGGTCTAATAAGTACTAAAACTTGTGTGTTTAATATAAACTCATAAACCGTTAGTTTTATAAAATACAATATATTTTATATGTTTTGTAATTTGCATATAGAATAGAATATATTATTTTATGATATAAATGTTTAATAATAATTATTTTATTTGTACATAATATTATATTAGAAATTTATAACTTGATGCAATTTGATGTAATTGTACTATTCATATATTAACATGTTTTTTGTTAATTTATTTTAAAATGAAACAACATACCAAAAATTAGTTTTCTACGAATTATCATTAATTTTATGATATTTTGTTTTCTTGAAATTTGAACTCTCAAAATTTAATATATTTGAATAAATTAACTAAGATATACTATATTTAAAAATTATTTTATATAATATATATTATATATTTCAGTTTGTGTTTTTATTTTCACCACAAAGAAAAAAAATCATTGTAATTAATTAATTTAAATTGATTTTAAATGAAATGATAGAATCTGTAAATAAAAAGAAATACAAAAGGAAAGTATCTATATTATTAATGTTTCCAAACAATTCTCATTTATTCTACTATCTTTATTTAAAAACAGTAGCAAAAGTTATTACAGTTTTAACAATATAGATGTGCTTTTCCAGGTTCAAAATATAACACACATGCCATTTGCGGAGAGAGAACTGATGCTGATCAAAGTAGCTGCTCATACATCTGCAAGGAGAGATGTTCTCGATATTGCTCAAGTCTTCCGAGCTAAAGCCATTGATGTCTCTGATCATACTATCACTCTTGAGGTTACGGGAGATATCAGAAAAATGGCTGCTCTGCAAACACAGTTAGAGGTCTACGGAATCTGTGAGGTAATTCATATAAGTTCCTTTGCTTCCTTTTTAAAAATCTCATAACCCTTAAACCAGTTTTTAGCGATTCTAATGGTGTTTGTTTTTGGGAGAAAACTGAAGGTGGCTAGGACAGGAAGAGTGGCATTGGTAAGAGAATCTGGAGTGGATTCGACTTATCTTCGTGGATACTCTCTTCCTTTGTAGAGTTCCAAAGGTTAAATAACAATCTCTTTTCTAAACAAATTAAAAAAAAAGCATCATTCATTGTTGTCGTTTGAGTTATAAAATAAAACGCCTCTTCTTGTGCAGAGGACTCGCCACAAGCTTTCATCTGTTCCTAGAACTTAGTCAAGGACTTGCACGCTGTTTCATCATTGTGTCAAATGAATGTATTATCATCTCCTAATGTGTCATGGCATTTCGAGTTGTTGTTGTTGTTGTTGTAGGACTTATATATTAGAGAATTTGGAAGACTATGTCGGTTTTTAGTCAATTAGTCATATCACCACTTTTCGAAAATGTAAAAACTCTCATCTCTAGTTTCTCAATAAATCATAAGCTTTCAAAGGCTTGTAATATAAACTTGTTTTACTGTATGTTCACACTTTCATAAATAGTTAAAAACACAGTTTACACAATACATAACAAATTAGTCATGGACTCATTAACCAAAACAAGTGATTTTATCTAAGTAAGTTTACACTCTTTGCTGTTATTGTTGTCTGATTTCAATTGTATAGCAGCCATAAGTCCAACAAGCTCTTCCACATCAACCTTACGAACATCTTTCCTCACACCAACATCATAAGCCAAACGACCAATACAGTAGTTACCATACCCAGTCAACGCCAAGGCTCCAACACCAGTAGCCACAGCTCCAATCGTCGTAGAAAGAGCACTAGTCGAAGCAGAAACCGTCAAAGCAGGAGACGTCAACGAAGCTGCTTGACCAGTACTACTCGTCCCCACACCTAAAGCCCTTAATGTCAAAGAAACAACACCACCTGCCGCACACACCGAATGAACCTGGCTACTACTCCCCGACTTTGTCACCGACAACACGAGCAAACCAGTCTTGCAATAGATGGCGAAATCTTCGCAGTTGTTGTCCAAGAGATGGTACTCACCAAACCCGTTTCGGGATAAGAGGAACTTTGCCCTGGAGATGACTTCTTCAGGAGGATCTGATGGTGCTATAGTGCAGGTACCTCCTCGTTGTTTGGCGAGGAAGATGGCTTTGGAGACGTTGTATTGGAAGAGATAGAGGTTTCCTCCGGAGAGGAAACAGTCGAGGCAAGAGGAGATGACACCGTGGAGATTGGTTTGGTCTTTGCAATTAGGACACGGGTTGTCTCCTCCGTGATGAGGAACTG
The DNA here is from genome assembly GCA_932364175.1 of Eruca vesicaria subsp. sativa. Classification (NCBI taxonomy): domain Eukaryota; kingdom Viridiplantae; phylum Streptophyta; class Magnoliopsida; order Brassicales; family Brassicaceae; genus Eruca; species Eruca vesicaria. The sequence continues at coordinate 937,195 of CAKOAT010085154.1, forward strand.
AACTAACGATGATCTTGTCTAGAATAGGACTCCCTGTTCCGATTTCTAAACCACCTCCACGTGTGAAATGGATTACTTTCCCATCTCCTACATAGATTCCTGTGAAATTGCATACATATTAAAGATGGCTGATCAAGAAAAATTGAGTAAATGAAAAGAGAGAGGGGAGGAGATGGAACCGTGATGGGTATAGATGTAAGAGCGCCATGAATAGATGTGATCTCCTGCCTTGAGTTCATCTCTGGAGATCTTGTTCGAGAACAATCCCATTTTCTTTCTTCTCTGTTCTTCTTTTTCGGACAAAGACTATATCCGATTTTGCTTAATGAGTTAGGCTTTTCTTTCTGTTCTTTTCCTTAAATTTATTATTACCAACAAAACAGACGTGTTGCCTTATTTTGATTATATTTGTAGTATCAAACCGTGTTCCTTCTTGATTACGCAAAACAACCCTTTTTGTTAAATCGAAACACGGTAACAGATATACTCATACACGTAGGAAACACGTCACACGTGTCATGTGCGGATATGACAAACCACGCATTATTGTATTTATGTTTATACCACCTCTACCAATGGGCCTCACACTCGGTCTTATTATCTTACCGACATTTGTTATGTCCAGTTTGGTTCGGTTTAAACCAAATCAAAACGAACATTTGGATTGAAAAAATCTTGAACCAATTATCTACACATAAAATTCAGTTTGAGTTGGTTTGGATTCATCAAAGTCAAATTGTTCTGGTATTGAACAAAATAGATGAAATTTCTATAGATATTTACAAATATCTGTAAATTTTTCAGAATTCTGTAATTTTAGAAATCAAATTAAATTAGAAAACTAAATATCTGTATAGTAGGGAACAAATCATAAAAAATAGAAATTACGGTACTATTTGATCCGTACCGACCCTTAACTATGAATATATTTACTCATAGCAATATTTTTGAAAAAAAAAAACACATATTCCTTCAGTATTGAATCTATATCTGAAATAACTATATGATAGTAATTTTCATAACTGATTAGATAACAAGAAGTGGACGTGCCGGAGTGGTTATCGGGCATGACTAGAAATCATGTGGGCTTTGCCCGCGCAGGTTCGAATCCTGCCGTTCACGTTTTTTTATTATAAGTTGTAACATTAGTCACATGTGTTGACCAAAGGCCATTAACAAGCTTTAACAATATCTGGGCGAATTCTATTAAGTGGTAGTAAAACCATTCTTGAATTGAAATTTTGGTTGCTTTTATATGATTTACATTTAATTTCAACGTTAAATCAGAACATTATGATACATACAACCCCTGTTTAGCAATTATACAATTTCATACTCATACGTAAAACGAGCTTAAATGGATCATTATTCACTGATCGATCTGGCTCTTTGTCTCCGTTCTACAACCAAAATCTCTTTTCTCTACTCATCTTTCCATTGGCCTAGATATCAGGTGAACATTTCACTGGAAAATTTAACTGGTGAATTCAACATTTCAGGAAAAAAGTAATTAAGAATGGGCCATTAATATAAACGGGCCGGGCCGGGCCGGGCCGAGTTTAAGGAAATAATCAGCTGGTAATACTTTTGAAATAAGAAAATTGCAATAAACAGAACCAAGAATGCGTGTTTATATAAGAAGAAAAAAATAAAACAGAGAGCTCTCATCTTTTTCTTTGTTTTAACCAATAGAAACTAAAACTCTTTCTTCCTCACCAAACCAAAAAAAACTAACAGAGTTTTGACAGTAACAATGACGAAGACGCATTCTTAGAGACTCAAGAAACAGTAATACCAAAGCATAGAGATTGAATTAAAGTAGCCTCTCTTCTCCATTGTCTAATGGTGCCGATTCTACGGTTGAACCACAAACAGAGGCTGTAATAAAACCAGCAACACAATAAACATTGATATCAGTAGAGATCTCTTTTAATGATGAAGTCGTAAACACACACAGAAAGTGGTTCTTGAATATATTAAAGATAGAGAGAGAACTGAGAAAACTTACAGTGTCGAGGCTAACAGGCTTGCCGTCTTCTGCAACGATATCCACTACCGTTCCCGTTTGATCAGACTGAAGATAAAGAAGTTTAAAGGTTTCAGAGATAAAGTCCAAAATAAACAAACATTCTAAGGTAAGGTAGGATTTTGGAATCTTAGTAGAATGGTTACAGGGTAAGCACAAGTATTATTTCTCCTAATAGAATTGACCAGTGAGAATAACAGAGTTTGGTTATTGTAAAGTTATTAGCTATATAGAAGGCATGAAAAGGATGGCCAAGTGGGATTGAAAAGAGAAGCCATAGATAGTTCACAATTAGGAGAAAACAATTTGGTCAGAGATGATTTAAGGAACGCACCTCTATTTCATTCATCAACTTCATAGCTTCGACGATGCATAGAACTTGTCCCTTCTGCACTTTATCTCCAACCTTAAGCAGTAAAGAAAGTCACATTAGTACGAATCCAGACAATGAAATGCAAAAAAAAATATAGAAAATTGCTACTTATGGACAAACCCCATTTCTTAAGATTATCCTATTAGATTTTATATTGTTTTAATTCTTCTTCTTTCAAATGCACTAAGCACATAACCTCAAACAAAAAGGGTCCAGGCTATTTTTACAAATGAACTTGTACTTAAAAGTCTCTGTACAGTTGTGAGCTAAAGAAATTAGAAAATAGCCTAACCTTGATAAAGGGTGGTTCACCGGGTCCTGGACTGCGGTAGAATGTGCCTGCCATGGGACTTTTAACAGTTGGAAGCGATGATTTGGCTGCTGCAGGTGGGGACGGTGGAGGCGAGGAGGCTGGAGTTGAAGGTGCAGGTGAGGCAGCAGGTGCAGAAGGTGGAGCCGGTGCTTGCACATAGGATTGTTGGTTTGGTTGCTGCATCATAACATAGGGTGCAGGGGATTGTGGTTGTGGTAAAGCTTCCTTTTTCCGAATTACAAGCTCACAGTCAAGTTGTTTCAACTGCAACTCAACAATGTCTCTAGAATCCACAAGCCTAAATAATAGAGGTAAGAGCATTTCAGTCAAATGGTTATAAATTGATCCTGGTTTTACACGTTGGGTAACTGTTACTTACTTGACAAGAGTTGTAACTTGGGTCAAGAACTCAGAGATAGACTCCTCTGTAGCTTGATCAGGTGAAGAAGAGGAAAAAGAGTCTTCCAATGACTTTGAACCCTTTCCTTCAGCTGAGGGTCCATCAATTTTCGCAGGAGAACCAACCTTTAAAGGCATGAGGAAATTCCAAAAACGAGTAAAGTTTTTGGAGAAACATTTCATTTTGTTAAAGAGATCATCACTAACTAAGGAGGTTACCTGGTTAGATTGGGCTTTCACCACAGGGTAGCTACTCCGACTAGTCTGCAATTTTCAAAATGCCACAAGTTACATAAAACATATGTGTATATACAAATGATTTAATGCATTTTCAGGGGATTCAGACATGAGACCAAACAGGATTAATTCTTTGCAGATGAATATAGTCCCCAAAATATTTGAGAAAAAATGTATATTTTATTTAATTTTTGTTTTTTGCTAAAAAAAATATATACATCGCCTACCCAAAATATCAGATAAATGCAATAATGAAGGATTAAACTAGCCTATCAGAGAAACATCTCCCAAAACAACAGAACCATGAGGGAAATGAATCAAATACAATACACAAACACACAAAAAAAAAGGCAATCCATTAAGAGAGAGATACCTTGGAGAGAAAGCGAAGCTTAGGTTTAGCGGAGAGACGGAAGGAAACTCTGCGAGGGAGACGAGAGCGGGTGGTTGGGAGAGGTAACTGCGACGAGGTTTGGGTGAGGGAAGCAGCTGGAGAGGTGAGGGAGAAGGAAGAAGACGCCATTTCCTTTCTTTCTCTTTAGATCGGGTTTAGGGGTCTCTCGATGAAACCAAAGGCCTCAACAGTTCACTCCAGCTTTAGGGAGAGAGAGAGAGATAGATGTGTCTGAGAGAAGAAGACTCGGATCTCGTTTCTATTGATTATTACTCTCTTCCAGATCTCGCCACGTGGCACCTCTGATCTGTATAGCTTTGTCTATTTTCTTTTTTGACTGTTTTTTTCTATACATTTTTTTAATTACCATTTTTCTTCATTGAGAATTTTAATTAACGTATATTTTAGTTTTAGTGAAAATTTAGAAATAGAATTGGTCAATCAAAAAAAAATAATTATACTCATAATTTTAAATCCAAAAATAAATGAATATGTGAATAAATCCAAATACAAAAATAAGGCTACATATGCCCAAAAAAAAAATTTAATTATAATACTAGGCGAAGTTGGATTTGGTGAACAACTGAATTGAAGTGTTCTGACTTGTTAACAATGTAGTTGGAACCATCCATTGACAAAAATACATCATCAATGTAAGCCAAACTCTGAACAATATGCATCTTTGTTTCAACAATTGGAGCCCCACAAAATTAAAATCCATCTTACTCCCTTAAGCCATCAAGCTTGTGCAATGGAAATACATTGTTGACCTCAAATCAAGAACTAAATCAACAACTTGTTGATGAAACTTTTGATATATAAAAGCATTTAGCTCAACTATATATCATAACTTTCCAGCGTTTTATACATACACTGTTACATTACAACTGAATCCAGTTTAGCAAAAGAGTTTACATACATAGAGCCAAACCAAGTTACATGTTGATGGAGAATGATCCTAATACTCTACAGCAGGGAGTGATGTATATATATTGAGAGAAGGAGGCTCAGCCTGACCTCGCTTCTTCAATAGCTGCAAGTAAGTCTTCAAATTTTGCCCCCACCACTTCCTTTATCACCTTGTTGTCCTTCAAGATCTTAAAGGTTGGAACCACTCTAATTCCTAGCTCCTTTGCCACTGGCTGCAAATCAAGAGTTTTTAATTCCAAGACTTAAGAAACAAGTGAAAATAAGAATAAAGAAAAAAGAGAGAGAGACCTTGTTCTCTTCGTTACAGTCAAGCTTAAGAAACACCATGTCCAGGTACTTCTCTGATAACTCTTTGTATTTAGGAGCCATAACTTTGCATGGACCACACCTGCAGAGAGATCCCAATGAGCCAAATGCAAACTTTGATTACTCTCAACGCCATAGCAAAGCATTTACTATAAACCTTATCTCAAACATTTCATTTTGATGTAAAATGGAACAACACTTAGGCTTTGTTTCTTAAATTCACATAATCTTAACTCTAGGTAAAGATTTATACTTACATATCCTTTTGTATCCAGCAAAACCAAAGAAACAAACAAAACATAACTGTGCAGAGAAAAAGTAAGGCCATGTTTATTGCAGGGTCCTTAGTAAGGAGTTCTTAGCGTAATATAAAAACCGTCTCTTAATTTTAACTAAGAAAAACTAAGAATAGTTTCTTAAAACTCTTATTTAAGAAATGACTTTTAGCAAAAAAATATGAGTTAAGAATCTCATTCTAAAAACTGCCAATAAACATGCCCTAAGATAATGTTAACTCAAAGGGATTAAAAATTAGCTCTAATCCATTAAAGTTACTCAATGTGAGAAGTAAAGACAAAAAGACAAAAATAAAATAAAAAAAAGACAGCATTTTTCTTAAAGGTTACAATTAAAAAGGTAAAGTAAAAATTAGAACAAGAAGTGTTGATGGAAACATATTACCACTGAGTGTACATGTCGAGGACAACAAGCTTATCACCAGCGGCTTTAACGATTGGCCAGAACGTGTCCTTGTCAACCTCCGTCACCGTACCGACACTGACATTCACCGTTTCTAAGTTACACCTCACCACACAGGAACCGATCCTCTTCCCGGAGTCAAAAACACCACCGCCCGAAGAACAGAATCCGGTTTTCTTCGTCGCGACGCTTGAGTTTGGGATCCGGCAGTGCTGCTTCACAGGACGGAATTTGACGGCGGAGGCGGTAGGAGAAGTCGAAGAGTAACGGAAAGAGATCGGTGATGGAGCGATTCGGAGGGAGAGAGTCATTGTTTGAAGAACCACGAATCCAAAAGCTTGCAATGATTTTGGTTTAGAATGTGATCTTCTGTAAGGAACCTGAGAGTTTTACTTGATGATATCACCATCAGTTTCTCTTTACTTTGTATGCAAAGTCAATAATACCCTCAAATAAAAAACAAGGGAAGTAACACTTAGGGGATACTTACGTATTTTGACTGTTGGTGTTGGATGGACGCGAGGTGCAGAATCGTCGTGGAAATTTTGGATATGTATCCATCATATATGAAATTATTCGAAAAAAAAAGAAAAAAATCTACTTATATGGAAAATTATGAAATACTATAGACAATTTTTTGAATACTATAGAATTTTGATTTTGCGCTATAGAAAAAAATCGCATAATCCTATATCCATTTTCACTATATACAAAATCGCATAATCCTATATCCATTACCATTACCATAACAATTGACACCTACTCGAGCTGTCAAATGTTGTCCTTTCGAGGCACAATTAGGCTTCTCCAAACATAACAATTTTATTGTGAACTGTAGCTGGTCGGTTTATAACACACATTGGTCCAAAATATATTTGTCCAAATTTGGAGTGGTTACTTACTTGAAAGCAAATTTTTCTCAGCCTTCGTTTTTTTCTCTAGGTGTTTAAATCTGGACAGAGTCACAAAAACAAAATTATTTGATTGCACTCATAATGAAACATAGTTTGTTGACGACCCAACAAACATATTAGTATAGCTTCAAATCCTGAGATAATCATTGTCTATTGGCTTAAACACATGAGAAGCCTCTTGTTCGATAAACTTCAACTGTCCTTTCGCAAGATGTAAGTAAACCAACCAATCTCCCGCGCTGTTATCCACCACCGGACTCGGCATTGTCATCACGTAACCAGTTCTGCTTCCTAGTGGGAGATAGTACGATCCAAAAACCGGTGAGCCCCACCCGAAATCAATCCGGGTCACGGGAAAACTCTTCCCTGAGGAAACCACGAAAGCTGGTCCATCTTCGGATCCTGTACCGTAGATTCTTGATAGAACGGGAACCGGACGACGAGTCTCAATCCAATCAATCAAATTCAAGAAATGGTCTTTGGTCACTGAACTCTCTAAAACCTTGTGAACTTCATCAGCCACCCAAGAGACTGGCTTGTAGGTCAAGTCATTGATTCTTTGCTCACCAAATGGGACCGAGAGGACGTTTCCGAAGTAAGTGTTGCTTTCTTGCTCCATAAGTTTCTTCCTCCCGTCGACAACTATGCCAAGTTTAGAGTTCAAGAGTTTTGAATCTGTTGTTGTTGCAGCGTGTTTAGCTACGAGTTTCCATAAGAGCCCGCTGAAAGACTCGAGTTTCGTCCTCTTACCGTTGCCAGCCAGAGTTTGGAGCTCTTGTATGGCTTCTGCTTTGATGTAATAGATACGGCTTGTGAGGATATTATCAGGGTTGGTGGTTTCTTGTGGAAGGGGCAACGACGTTACAGGCATGTACATTTGGTCTATTGATGAGTCGATGATCAAGGGTTGACGTGGGTTTAGGAGAGATCTCTTGAACGAAGGTAGATAAGAGATGGGTAGATCGGATCGAGAGATCTCTGCCCATGATAAGAGGAACATGTTCATTGAATATGCATCAGCTATACGATGATCAAACGTGCATCCCACGACTAAGCTCCCACATTTCAGTTCGGTAACCTATTCAGTCAAATTATAAAATTATTAAGTTGTGTATAATTCTTTATTTGGATCTGAATTGAAGTGAATTTAGAAATATTTGTTTTGTAAATACGTAATATCTTTAAAAGTTTTCATGTAAATACTTATTTCAAGTAGACCATTTGGATCGGATTAGAGATTCAATGGACTATAAATTTTTTTAGGTTTCTAATAATAAAAATATTAATTTAGAACTATGTATATTAACTTAAAAAAAATTGGCGGCTGATTCAAATATTTTATCGGGGTTTGGCTAGAACCGGTTATGGAGATTATATAATATATTTTTTTTGGGAACAAAGGTAATTATATAATTCTATGTTTTGAATTAGAAAAATTTCCTAGATATACATTTTTATCACAAATATAGATCTTAAAAATAAAGCGAACAAAATATTTTTAAATGTTTTATGAAAAATAAGTAAATATATTTTTGTACACTTTGGATTAATTAATCCTAATTTTTTTTTGTTTAAAAAAAAACAAAAAAATCAAAATAAAATATGTTATTTTGGTCATTTTAGTTTTTGAAGTTTATTTTCTGATAAAAAAATGAAAAGGTCTAGTTTAAAGATTTGCCCTTTGAAATATGAACGTTTTTTGGTGCAAATGTTAAAAAAATATGAACGTTTTTATTAACATATATATATATATATATATATATATATGCCGGAGTGGAGCCGGCTTTCCTGATTGTTACCTGAATAGCAAAGACTCCATGGTTTTTCATGGGAACAAACTTGGCAATACTTTGATAAGGATCATGCAGGTTAAGCTCCCGGAGCTCCACGTCAGCAACAGCTTCTACCACTTCGACGCCCCCGTTGTTGCAGAGAATCTCTGGCTCTCCGGTCATGGGATTGGCCACAACCTCGCCTGCAAGGACGTAGTAAAAGACGAGAGCCTCCGCCAAAGCTGTCTTAAGGGCATCGTTTGTAACGTTATAAAGTGGTTTCTTGTAGAAGAAGCAAACGTTAATGTCGACAGGAGGTAGAAGAAGGTCGAGATTGGATAGACTGATGACTTTCTTTTCGGGCAAGGGAATAAGATTAGAAGAGGTCGGTACAACGATCTCCTTTCTCGTGGTGGTCACGTGGAAACAACGTGATTCTGTTCTAGTCCCCATGCGGCTGTGAGATCTGACTCTGGTTAGAAACTTCAAACCGTGAAAAGAAGAAGAGGAAAGAGGACTAGGAAAGTGAATTATCTTCGTTACTTGACTTTGGTTTCTGTAATAATTCTACTTTTGGAAAGTTTCAAAATAAAAGCTTGTTATTTTCTTGACATGTGGGAGGAAGAAAGTTCAATCTACTTACGTGTCAGTATATTATTGGTTTGTATTTTATGTAGAGGTAATATAATGACAAAGTCAGTTATAGACCCCCAAAAAGGAATGAAAGTCATGCTATTTGCAAAGAAAAGTCTAATTTGGAAATAGGTAGAGACTCAGGAATTTGACCTGGTAGTGTTTAGGCGTTCTGAAGATATTTATCTTTTTCAAAGTTGTTTGCTGGATGCTAGTTTGAAGCATTCTCAATTTCTCACTGAAGATGAGAGTTTGCTACAATTTTATACGTGTCATGAGTTATTTATCAATCGTGACACAAAACACATTTTTTATGGGCATGCTTGATGCTTGAACACACTCTTAAACGTTTTGATACTGAACAAGAGATTTGATTTGGTTCATGCCGTGTTTAACAACAGTAAGGTTTAGTTTTTGATATTTTATACGAGACTACTGATTCTTTGATTAAAACTAGCAACAAGATCTCTTCCTGGGATTTTTGTACTTTTTTAAAATTCAGAGATATTAAGTAAATTGTTTGCATTAATTCAAGGATGATTTAAATCTTTTGACTTCTTTTGAATTTACAATTGACAAAAGTAAGAAACACAACATGTTGTGAAGAAGAATACATAACAAGAAATAGAAAAAAAATGTGGAGATAGTAAAATTAAAAGCTACAAGATTGTGAAGTAACAAGAACAAATAAAGAATAACAATTACACCAACAAATAGAGAATAACAAAAGACGACTTTTATATTAATCAATAATCAAAGATATAAGAGCATGTAAATAATATTACATGCTGATAGTAGTTTAACAGTAACATGAACAAACAGAACCACTGGGGACCGCTTGACAGCCGCCACCTTTGTTGTACCTACTACAACCATGAAGGCACAGCTTCTCACATTTATCATTGTCTTGTTTTGTATCACATGCTCCAAACTGTTGCTGATTAATGCAACAGAAGCCACGCCACTCAATGTCTCTTGTTTCAGCACCTACCAAAAACACATACACATATAGTTTTCTTTTAAGTGTTCACCATTTACAAATTTCTTGTTCATGAATATGTTTTTGTAAAATGGATGTATTTGAAAAAAAATTGTTTGAAATGGAGTTTACGAAATACTAACCGGAGAGGAAAAGAGACAAAGCTATGAAAGCCAAAATAACGAGTTTTGAATCGACCATCTTTTTATCTTCTGAACTTCTTAGAAAAACTGCACTCTGCGAATGCTATTTGTAGGCAAATTATTCACTTATTTCATGTGAAAAGGAAAGAGATGTTGAGAATCTTCAACATACACAAAATGATTTCATACTCAAAATGGATATGAGAAAATCTAGGTTTAATTTATATATAAATATAGAAACCTAGATTTTTTTTTTTTTCGTTTACAAAAAAAAAAATCTAGGTTTCTATATTTATATATAAATTAAACTTTTATCAAAAAAAAATATTTCTATATAAACAAAACAAAGGAAAACAGAAAGAATCCAATTCTCTAGGAAAGTATCGCACCCTTAAGGTGGAAGATCCAGAACCAAAATTTTAGCGATGTTGACCAAAAGAAATTATTCACGCTCTATATATTTATATATCAAACTCATGTCCAAAAAACATTGTATGATTTTTTTTTTTGTTTTCGAAACTGAAAACATTGCTCCGAATGGAGAACGATCATAAAATACAGATCAAATAAAAATGCAGATCAAGTATAATAAATGCAGATCATGCAGAACAAATGCAGATCAAATTAATTTAATAAATTATTACACTTAAATAAATATTTATTATTTTAAATTTAGAATTAGATATCTAAACAAATACAACTTATTATAAATAAGTAATAATATCAAATTGACACAAATAACAATAAATATCAAAATTTAATAAATATACTGAAATTTTATATTATATGAAAAGTTATCATAAATAAAAATTTATAAGTATTCTTATTTTGCACTTAATTTTAATATTTTTACTCAATTTTTGGTTCTTTCCTATCACTTAAATATATTAATTTTATGTAATATTTATCTAAGTATTATTTTCTATAAAATAAATTATTTTTAAAATAAACTATTTCATAAATGAAATTAAATATTATTTTAAAGATTTAATCATTTAGTTTAAAACTAAATAACATGAATTATTAAAATATATTAATATTAATAACACGTTTTAAAATAAATTATTAATTATTTTAAATATTTAATTATTTAATTTTAAAGTAATTAACATTAATTAATAAAGTATATTATATATTAATAATTGGTTTTAAAATTAATTATTTTATAAAGTGAAATATCAAAATATTATTTTAAAGATTTAATTATTTAGTTTAAAGTAAATAACATGAATTAATAAAATATATTATATATTAATAATTCGTTTTAAATTAAATTATTTCATAAAGTGAAATATTAAATATTATTTTACATATTTAATTATTTAGTTTAAATTAAATAAAATGAATTAACAAAATATATTATATATTAATAATTCTTTTAAAATAAATTATTTCATAAAGTGAAATATTAACTATTATTTTAAATATTTATTTATTTAATTTAAAAGTAAATAACATGAATTAATAAAATAGATATTTTCGTCAACTTGAAAAATCTAAAAAAAAAAATACTGCATATATTGAAATATAAAATTGATACACTAATATATGAAATGCATGTATGTGCTATAATATATATATATATATATATAGAGAGAGAGAGAGAGAGAGAGAGAGAATAAGTTAAAATTTTAACTTATTTGAATCAAAAGAAATAATATAGATAATAGGTTAAAAAAGTTTCACATGCTTTTGACAAAAAAAATCATAGAAAGCTTTTTTCAAAAAAAAAAAATCTACAAAACTTATTGGATAACTGCATATCGACAGCTCTCCTCCTCCCTCTATTATTTGCAGTACAAAAAAGCAACACATCTTTTGTCTGGATAACACATATTTTTTTTGGATAACACATCTTTGGCCTGGATGCAGTACATTAGTTTTTAATTATTTATTTTTGTCCTGCAGTTTTATTTGTGAATGAGAACTTCCTGCATCTTTATTTCTTCTGCATCTCTCCAGTCTCTCTCCTGTGATACATTCAGAGCCATGTATGATTTACGAAGCAGAAGAATCCTTACTTTATGGACCTTTTCTGTAATATGTTTGACATAAAACAAAACGAAAAACACCTTTGTATTCTGGTCTATATTCGTTTTCAATTTTATCATTATGTTTATTTTTGAAACTTAATTTTTATTAGAATATTTCATATCAAAATTTATTACTCCATCTATTTCAATTTACTTAGTGTTTTAAGATTTTTATTTTGTTTCATAATAAGTATAGTTCTTTTTATACTATACGAAGATTTAATGTTGTTTGAGTTTTGTGACCAACTACAAAATACAACTTTTTTATTGGTTGAATTAGTTTAATTAATAAAATTTTACGTAACTAAGACAAATTCTGTAGATTTTTATTTTATTTTTTAATCTACATGGATGAACCTTAAAAACCGAATAAAATGAAACATATGAAGCATAATAACGACAACACCATCTATTCCAGATACTAGCAACAAAATGTCTTCCTAGGGTTTTTGTATTTCTTTTTCATTTGCAGTGATATGAAGTAAATTGTTTACGTCCAAGCAACATTTAAATCTTTTTTACTACTTAAATTACAGTTTACGAAAGTAAGAAACATATAACATAAGATAAAAAGATTGTAAAGTAACAGGAACAAATGGAGCATAATAAACGAGCGCGTTTTAATTTTTAGTTTATTTTTGGTAAAAAGAAAGAAGACGTTTTATTAATCAATAATCTAAGAAAAAAAGAGCATAATGTTAGATGCTACTAGTTTAATCTAACAGTAACATGAACAAACTGAACCAGTGGAAGTGGGTTGGCAGCCGCCGCCTTTGTTTTGTCTACAACCATGGAGGCACAGCTGCTCACATCTATCATTGGCTTGTTTTGAATCACAAGCTCCTAACCGTGGCTGATTGACACAACACAATAGATTTAATTCAGTGCCAGGCCACACAATCTCCCTTGTTTCAGCACCTACAAACACACACACACACATAGTTCTGTTAAGTGGTAACTATCAATCGATTAGTGAAAATGTTTTTTATAAAGATGGTTTTGTAAAAAGCCTTTTTTGTCTCAAATGGAGTTTATGAAATACTAACCGGAAAGGAAAAGAGACAGAGCTATGAAAGCCAAAATAGCGAATTTTGAGTCGACCATGTTTTTATCTTCTCAATGCTTTAGAAAAACTGAACGCTGCGGATGCTTTATATATACACAAGTATTCACTTGTTTCGCGTAAAAAGGAAAAAAGATATAACAAGGATCTCTAACGTATACGAAAATGATTTGTTATTCAAGATTTTTAAAAGAAAATCTAAGTTTCTGTACTCAAGATAAAAAAAAAAAAAGGAAACTAGATTTGCATTGATGGCAATTAAGCGCTAATTAATCTGTAAATAGACATTCTGAATCTTTATTTTTTTTTTGTAATAATTACTACAAGATTTATAAAAGAAAATCTAAGTTTCTGTACTCAAGATAAACAAAAAAAAGAGGAAACTAGATTTGCATTGATGGCAATTAAGCGCTAATTAATCTGTAAATAGATATTCTGAATCTTTTTTTTATGTAATAATTACTAGAAGTAAAAGAAAATCTAAGTTTCTGTACTCAAGATAAACAAAAAAGAGGAAACTAGATTTGCATTGATGGCAATTAAGCGCTAATTAATCTGTAAATAGGTATTTTGAATCTTTATTATTTTTTATGTTATACTAAATCAAGGTTTTATATTCAACTTGTTTCATTTATGATTACGTGTATGAGACGTATTTCTACATTGTTTTAATTGAAATTACTAAATTCTAACACTTTACTACTTGTTTTTTTACCAACTAGGTGTTTTGCCCGCACTTGCGGGCCTAAACATTTTATAACTATTTTACTAATATATTTTACTAATTGAAATAATTATAATAATAAATTATTATTTATGTTTTTTTAAACCAATAATATTCATATTTTCATTTAAACATTCTTACATATATTTCTTTGTATATTATGTTCACTATTAAAAATAAATCTTAAAATCAAATAATATTTTCAATTATATAAAATTAAGAAGTTTACTTGATTAATATTTAGTTATGTATTTTCTATTTTTTATTAAAATATATGTGTAGATAACAACACAATATATATAGGAATTATCTGATTTAAATACATATTATTTAGATTTTGGATAGTTCTTATGATCATTATTAGTTTTAGTTACTTATCTAATTAAAATAATTAAATTCGTTTTTATTTTGTATGTAATTTATATATTTTATTCATATAAGGTATAAACGATATTAACCAGTGTAACTTTTAATGTGGAGCTTCATTGCGAAAAATCACTTAAATTCGGACATGCGGACTTAATATATTTTCCGGATAACATCAAAATATCTATAAGAATTATCTTTTTTTATTTTATTTTTAAATATATATTTAGCTTATGGATAATTCTTATCATTATTATTAATTTAAATCATTTATCTAATCAAATAAGTATTAAATTCGTTTTTATTTTTAGCTGATTTATATATTATTTTCATTAAGGGTATAAACGATATTAACCACTCTAACTTTTAACATGAGAACTCCGTTGCGAAAAATCACTTCGCAAATAATAGTATAGACTAGTCTTAACATTCTCAACGTTTTAGTCCATTTTACTCTTTAGTTTTTGTTATTGCCAGTTTATTACAGAGAAGAGTTATGATTCTGCAGAGTAACACACACTAAAAACGAAGAATTTGATTACTATACATAAGTTTCTTGTCTCGTAGTGAAAGTTCGTCGACGAGGCTTGTTTCTTCTTTCCCTCAATGTTCTTCCCCCTACTTCTTCTTCGACCACTTCCATCTCTGAGTTTTGGCTTTCCACTACGATTCTTGAAGTAACGTTAGGGAACAAGAACGGTCTAAAACACCATAGAAGGGTGACTAGAATAGGGACATAAAGATACATTGAAGTCCAGACGCAAAGAGTCCATCTCCAATTATAAGCCATTCGTTTGGTCCATGGCGGTCTCGAGTTTATAACAATCTCAGCTTCATATAACTGAGGTAGTAACCGAGTCTGTGCACGTGGGATCAGAGTCGCTCTCACGGCTCTTGTTCTTGGCCATTTCTCTTGGTGTGTTAAGGCATCTATTCTCATTGTTTGTGCTTCGTTTGCGATACCAGCAACAAGTGGAACACTCATCACAAACGTTCGTGCAAGTCTTATGGGTTTGCTTCTGAACCGTAACATGCAAGGTTGGCTTGATCTTGCTATTATCTCGCCTTTCAGTGATAGAAGCTCTACCTTCAACTGTCCATGTATAAGAAATAGTTAGCATGTTTTCATAGAAACATTTGGTTACTTAGCCGTACCAATTAACATTTTTGAATGCTCTAATCAAAATTTAAACAATAAATGTTTTATGTTTCAATCTTATATCATGTATATAATATAGGTTACATTACTTTTTTAATTTTATAAAATAGTTGGTGAATATAATTTTGTAAAGTTAATTATGTATCTCTAGTGTTGGCCAATGTTCACTATAGTCAATCATGATTTTACTAAAATAATTAGTTAATATAATTTTTATATTTTAAAAATAATTATTATTTAATAATACACGGTTTCATAAATAAAGCTAAAATTCTTATAAATATTGTTATTGAAAATTCTTATAAATTCTAACTCCAGTATTCAAATTGTCGTAAAATGCAATCGTTGATACGATGGTTTCAAGTTCACCACATTTTATTATGATTCCCTCATAGTCATTTTTTATATCCTTCGATAGATCATAGAACATATACAACTTGTCAATGGCAATTCTTTATCCAAAAAATTCTTAATATGAAAAAAATAAAAAAAAATGTATCACAACTATATATGTCCTGTTCGATCGTTTGGTGGATTGCTTTCTGAGCTGGTCTTAGTTACTAGTTATAATTTACATGTACCTGAAATAATCCAATTCGTCGGTTGAGCTCAGATTCAGGCATCCACAGAACTAAAGAGACATGAACCTTATGTCCAAGGGGAACACCAAACGGTCTCTTCTTCTTGTCGAAACTAAAAACCGCACTTGGGGTATCTTCAGTGTAATCAAAAAACAATCTTTCTCTCAGAACCACAGGTTTTTCTACATACAAACTCACAATACCAACACCGAACACAACCGCCAAAATTATCGCCACCACCATGATTGCCGACACGTGGCATGCGCCCATTACACCAAACCACGTCCTCCTAACAACTCTCGCGGCACCACCCTTGATCCTTGATGGAGCATGTTTAACCGTCTTTTCTGCTGCGGAGATGGTAGCTGCTGCGCGGCGGTATGAGCGGTAGAGGAGGAAGAGAGGTGAGGTTAAGACCACGAGTGCGTTGTAGATGAGATCGGCTTGGATGTCGACAAGAACCATGAACCAATCGGCTCGTAACGGGTCAGGGATCTTGAGGTCTATGTCTAGTTCTTCCATATGTTTGGTTTTCTCACAAAATGTTTTGCTTGAACGATTCGAATCAATGTCTTTTTATGACATGCATGAAATAGATAAACGTAGCTGTCTACAAAAATATTAATTTTTTTCATCTGCATGAGGAATGTGAAACGTGGTGGCTCGTGTTCTTGAGTAGTGCCACGTACGTTGCTTCAATGAGATCATACCTGAATGTACCAGAAGAGATGAGCTCGAATAAAGGAAAAGATCACATGGGTACATTAGTTTATCCAGACGTCTTGGATATGGATTTTAGTTGGATTTTCAGCAACTTTATTTTCGTGAATGATCGATATTTGAAACATGTATGTACAAACAAAAAATATATGATGATTACCACAGAGTATAGTTATATAGTAGAAGCACTTTCTTTTTCTAGTCAAGTTATAGTGATATCATGTAATCTAAAAATATTGTTTTTAACGTAGCTCACCATACTATTACAGGTAACTAAAAGTAAATTAGAAATATTATTGTATCACAGAACTAAATCAATATTTTTTCATAGATTAAATTCTACAATAATATTTATATAGCTACTGTCAAACCAATTCTTCATGATAGTATCAACGATCTAGTGCCACTGTGTGTTATCTAAATTCTTATTCTTTTGTAACAAAAATTTATTATTTCTACCATATCTGAATAGATAAACTTTTAGAAAATATTTGGTTTTTCAAAATAGATGATATTTTCATATTTTATATTATTTTTATTTTATTGAAATTTGTATAGTTAATTTGATTTTTGCAGTTATTTCTAAAATTGGTTGAATGATTTTCACAATTATATTTTAAAAGTTACTGTTTTGAAAGAAAAAAAAATTCTTAATCTTTGTAAGGTATTGTAAAAACAGCGAAAATATCATTGTTACAAAATTTATTTATTTTGTAAGTAATAAAATCTAATATGAGCAAAGGGGAAGAAGCAAAAGTCTTAATGTGGACCCTACTGCACTCGACAAAGATCTTTGACAAAACAAACGATAAATATTATTAATTTTTATTGTCTTTTTTGCTCAAAAAAAAAATAAAATACTTGAGGATAAATAATCTCGCATCGATCTCTCGTCGCCTCCAAAATCCTTTTCTCCTCCAATCAAAGAAAAATTAGGGTTCTCATCTCCTTACCCTCCCTCTTCTGATCCTCTCTGTATCCACCAATCAACGATGACGGGAAAGGCGAAGCCGAAGAAGCACACGGCGAAGGAGCTCCAGGCGAAAGCCGACGCAGCGTTGACCAACAGAGGAGGAGGAAAAGCGGGGTTAGCGGACAGAACCGGTAAGGAGAAAGGAGGACACGCGAAGTACGAGTGTCCACACTGCAAGATCACGGCGCCGGATCTGAAGACGATGCAGATCCATCACGAATCGAAGCATCCTAAGTTGCCTTACGAGGAGCCGAGGAATCTCCACGAGTCTCTCTCTGCTCCTGCTGAGTCGTCTAAACCTAAACCTGGGATTAGAGGAAGCCTCAAGAAGTGATTGTGTGATTGTTTGTGTTGAAATTAATGTAATAAAAAGATGATGTCGTATGCAAGTTGTTGATGTGAGGAGTATAGCGATGATGCTATTATATGAAATTAACTGAGATCTTCTGATGATGTTATCTCTTATAAAACTTGTGTTTTTAACTAATGGCTTATTGTTTTCATTATCTGGTTGAATTTAGTGCAATTAGGTTTGGATTTGGTACTGGATTTTATTCTGTCTGTTTCTATTAGCTTTGCTCTTTTAGTAGCATCTCTGTTTATCTGATCAAACATGTTAGTTTAAGCCAATTCTGTTGTTGAAATCTGTGAGGATTTGAGGAAGAATGAATTTTTTCTGCGACTCATTTTAAAACAAAACAGAGATTAGTACTTTGTTTTAAACGATGTCTGAAAAGTTTACAGAAACATTTAGCTTGTGTTTTGTCTTAAAAAGCCGGGACTTGCTTTTGCTTCTTCTTTTTTAAGCTTTGAAAGCATCTGGCCTCTACTTAGATGCGTTTTTGTTTTGTTTTCATTAAAAAGGGAAGAGAAAGAATCTAGTTCTCGTTGAGCTTTGTGCAGCGTCATGATCCACATGTGCTGGCTTTATTCTAATTGAATACAAATGGAAAATGGACTAGATTACAGTTATCTGAAGTAATAACTACGACTTGAGAAATCAGAATCAATGCGGTAGAGCTTATTATGTGTTTGCTCTTGTTGGTGATAAGGATGACTTCCGTTTGCATTTTTGATCAGTTGTTTTTTTTTCTTTTATTGACCGGCAAAAAGACTCCGTTCAACATCTCTAAAATTTATGTATTCGGTTACTCGACCCCCTTCCGGTTTTATATTGTAGGCTATTGGGCTATAATGGGCCTATCGCTATGCTATCACTGTAGTAACTGTTCTAATGGGGTTTTTAAAGGCCAATTTTACACGAAGAAGAAGACGCAGAGGCGACATAGCACGAATCTTACTTGTTCTCCAATTTTATCTGAAGCGAGCTTGTTCTGTAATATCCTCGCTTATAGTTTTGCTGGACAGATTCAAGGTGACAGGTGAGCAGCCCATTCGAAACATAAGTATTTTTTTTTTCTTTTCTTTTTGTATTCCAGTGGAGAATTAGAATAGTCTTTTGAAACTAACCGCGGTCAGAATGTGTGAAGGAAGAGATAAGACCACCATTAACGGTAGTTCTTAAGTGGCCTCTTAGGCCCAAATTTTAATAAAAAAACAAAAAAAAAAACAAAAAAGTGGTAAGAGGCGAGTGTCTGCAGACCCTACGGAAGAGTTGCCTCTTGCGTTGCCTCTTCAGCCAAAATCAGTCTCGACAGAGAAGATCTCTTGTTCTTCTTCGCCTGTGTAAGGTGTTGATTTTGAGCTAGATCGAGAAAATATAGAAAAAAATTGGGTTCGAGATGAAACGTAATTGATGGTTGACAGTAGTCTCTGTTTTGATATATCTGATGCTGGTTTTGTAGTTTGGTTGGGTCATTTGTAGTTCGATTCGGTTACGTTTTCAAAGTATTGGTATTTAAGGGAAGCTGCTAGGATGATATTACATTTAGTTACTGGTCAGACTTTAAAGATACTTTTGTGTATTTGAGTTTAGCTATCGAATCTCTTTCATGGTTATAGATTGCTCTGTTGTTCTTAGTTTGATTGATATACTGCATGTTTATTTTGTTCTTTTAAGTTGAGGCTTCAACGAAGAAGAAAAAGAGGAGTAAAAGCAAGTAAGAAAGTGTTTTTGTTCCTTCAGTTTGCTAGTTTTGTTATACAGAAGGAAGATTCAGGTAGCTTTTGGTTATTGGTTAGTGCTTAGGACATTCATGTGTGTCGAAAATGATGCTTCGTTGTGCCTCTTTTCAGGTTGTGAAGAGTGTTCTACTGAATCAAGGAGGGAGCCGCAGGAAGATTCATTCTACACATAATCTGTAACATCTGGTAAGCTTTTGGTGTTTTGCGTACAGGTTGATAGAAATAGAAATGAACATGAATTAGACTTAGACATAGAAATAGACAGTAATTTGCATCCTTTTGTTCTTTGTTTCTTTGATCGCTTATTAGTTTGTTGCTTGCTAGTGAAACAAATAATGACAATAAGAGTGATTCTGCATTCTTGTTATGTATAATCATCATGTATTCATCTTGTTAAACAATTTGCATATGGAGATATATATATCATATATAATCATCATGTATTCAATTCTAAATTGCATTAAGTTATTTGCTCATGTTTCTATCATGTATTCAATTCTACTTTGCAGGTCACGAGTCTGAGTCTTGTATGTTTGTGTAGGCATGAGTTTTGTCTGTCTTTGCAGGTCACTAGTCTTGTATGTTCGTTTATGTATTCACGAGCCTTGTATTTGCATTATTGGTACTCATGTATGTTTGGTTCTCTTTCTATAAATTAAGGTCTTGTTATCATTCTACAACACACAACTCTTCCTCTCTTCTTTCATTCAAGAAACACAATTCTTGTTCTCCCCCTTTCTTAATAATCTTTGTTTTAATGTTCTTTTTGAAAATTAATGTTTAAAATGTTTTCTTTTAATATGTTTTATTTCATAAATAAATTTTAGTTTTATAATTTTTTTTAAAGAACCCCAAATTAAGAACCTAGCATTGGAGCTGAAAAATGATATGTCTCTTAAGTAAAAACTCTTAACTATTATTAATTACTAAAAAATAACTAAGAGCCAAAATTGAGCTCTTAGGGTTAATCATGCTCTAAAGATATATGAATTAGAGCTTAGTTTAGTCCCTCAAAGATTCTTTAAATCTAAAATTTTGGGAATTATTATCAGATTGAGAGAGATGAATAATGAAGAATCGGGGAAGGTGAGTAAAGAAGAGGAAGAGGAAGAATATGTACTGATGGATCTTGACGATGTTTCGAGGCACATTGACTTCCCACCAGACGCTCCTTACACTCTCTCGGTTACATTCCAATTCTCTAATTTACCTTCTTTTGTGTAGGGCATTTATGTTATTATCTAATAAGTTATTCTGTCTTGGTTTTAATAATTGCTTCAGGGTTTGGATACTTTGAATCCTATATTGACCATTGATGGTAAAATCAAGCTGGTTAGTCCTTTAACTTTCAACTATTACAAACATTCTTCGTCTTAATTCGGTTTTAGATTTGATACCTACTTCTTCTTGGTTTTGTTTGCCAACAAAAGGTTGGAGAATACTTAGAGACAATTGGTACATGTCTTGCTTTCTCTGATAAGGGTAATGTTCACCTTTCACCCTCAAAACTTTTAAAACTTTTAAAACATCATACTTAGAGACAATTGGTACATGTCTGTGGCCCTTGAGTTTTTGAACATTTGTTTCAAATACATTGGATTTCAGAAGTTGCAGCAGCTGAAAACAAGACACCAGGCAAGACTGTTCAACCTGTTGCCAAGCTCCACAAGATTCTTAAGTTTAGGTTAGCCCTCGACAATGACGATGGAGAAACAAAAGCATCCAATTTGTAAAACAACATCTTTCTAGTTTTCTAGTATGGTTGAGCTTTCTGTTGACATTGAATATAATTAACAAAACAAAAGCAACATCTGTTGTTAGTTTCTTAAGAATCCATCTGTAACTTTCTCTAAGCTGTATAATAAAAAAAAGACCAACCAAATCCTCTGTTTTCTCAAGGTTTTTAACAACTTCCCTAAACTCAAAAAGAAAATCATCATTATCATGATAAATGTAAAGAATCATTATCTAGAAAGAGGAAAAAAACAATATCCATCTGATTTCAAGCTTCTATTCACCACCCTTTGGTGCCTGGTGGCTTGAGGTTTTTGCTGTTCTTGGACAACATTGTGTTGATAGATTATGCTGTATGGGCACTGCCTTATTAATCTAAGCACATCGAAATCCTCTCTAAACCTCAAGAGAAGTAGAAAGTAGAAAGTAATGAGACCGTTTATAAACATACTAAGATATTCATATTAGTTTATAAATTAATGAGACCGTACACATTCACAAAATATATAACACCAATATATATTCTCTAATAATAACAAAATCTATATATATATACATCAAAAAAATATATATATACATCATATCATACATTATATCATAGATATTCCCCGTATGAATCAAAATTATGTCTAGATTCGTGTACAAAACATATAATAGGTCTAGACGTTTGAGACTTCGTCGGTTTTAGTTTGATTGACACGTATTTTCAGATTTTGGTATTATTATCATAAATCCTATTTGAATTTTACTAATTATCGGACTGGATTCGATTTAATCTTCTCAATTCAGTTTGGATTGGATTGTAACCAATATCTGAAATCATCCCAAAAAATATTTGTTAAACATTAAAAGTTGACAAAAAATCAAAATATTTAAACTATTAATAAATCTAATTTAAAATTAGTTAAATTATCTAAACAAACTAAAAGATATTAAAAAAAGAAGCAAATAAAACAAACTACAAAAATTTTTCGTATACTATAATTTGTATCTACTAACCTCAAACCTTTTCACTGAAATTTTGAAATTAACATATTTATAGTATGAATATCTACTAATGATACTTCATATTCGTACGATTTATGATAATTTGTATCTTCTTTAGAAAAAAACAAAGTTAAGCCATTGATCATAAAATTTTCAATGTGGGGTTTTACTAATTTTAGTTATTTATTGTCGTTTAAAAAATTTAAAAATATAACCTATAAGAATTTTTTTTTCTTTTTTATTATATATTTAAATGTGATTGTTTAATTTATTTTAATAATTTAAAATTAAACAAAAAAAAGAGAGGATACAAAAATATGTATTATTCATAATCACTAATTACATATATATGTTAATCATATTAGGTAATTCTGTAGCTTTTATTTAAGGAAATAAAATATATTGTTTTATACCTAGCAGAGTTGGTCCCTTAAAAATTTATATATATTATAGTCCTAAATGTAAGAAATTAAATGTTACATTATTTCATTCCTAGCAAAGTTGGTCTATTAAAAAATTAAAGCTGAGAAGCTCTGTGAACTTGACACGTAAACATACTCTTCAAGGTTGTGCATTTATGAATGCTTCAGGATTAATATATAAAGGATTCTTGATATACTCGTTTCATATTTTCTTTTGCTAACAGATCAGGTTCCTGATGATGTGCATAAAAAAAGAAACTAATGACCACCTTTTCTTCAAAATGCACTTATGCTCAATAAGCTTGTTGGCGCGGGATCCAAGGTACAAATGTCCTAATTCAACTTTTCTGAAGACAAGATACAAGTCATCTTGGATGGTCATAAGAATCTGAACCTCTGTGGATTCTTTGGATAAACAGGTTTTTGCTTAATTGTAAGTAAAATTAAAGAGCAGTCATATGGTTGAGTATGGGTCCTATGGGAGCTTCTGTAGTCTATCTAAGACTATGCATGCATCATCTAACCTGAGACGTTAAGAGGATCATTCAAACTGATAAAAGAAAAGCTATAAAAACTATGGAGTGTATTTAACTAAAGATTTGAATTGATCTCTAAAATGACAAATTTATTGATATTTAAACTATGAAATTTTTTAATACATTCTAAATTGTATATTTTAGTGTTAAGTGGTGTTACTTAGTTAAAAAATAGGAATCTCATAATTTTTGATTTTAGAGTGGTTTAACAAAAACTATATTAAATTATTTAAAAACTGAATTAAAATAAAAATCAAATCACCTCAATATGAATTGACACAAGCCAATAGTACTAGATTTACTTCCACCCCGGTTCAGCCCAAACCCAGAATTCAGATAAAATCATAAAACTAACAACCAACAACAGCCCAATCGGTTAGATTCGGTTTTGAATTTATCATTGATTAGAACCTTTTGACACTTTGACGCACCATAAAGCACGATCGAAGAGGAAACTGCGGGAGAAAGCAGCAGCAAATGCGCGAGACGTTGTTGGACCAATTCAACAGAAACGTGATAAATCAAATTCCATACCCTCTCCACTGATTCCTGTGTATCCCTCTGAAAGAAAAGAAGGAGAAGAAACGTGGGATCTGCTGCATTCTCTCCAAAACTTGATTCAGAGGTCCATCCTTCTTCTTTTACGTCTCTTCTATTTATTAAAAAAACTTGCGCGTATTGCTCTGTTTGATTTTGAACAAATGTGAGCTTTTTTTTTGTTGCTGCTCTGTGTGGTATAAACTAAATGATTCAGTAGTTTTAATCGGTTTTCAATTATGATGTTCCACTTGTTGTTCTCATTCAATCTTGTATAGGTTTTTTGGCTATGTTGATTGTCTGTTTAGATTAGCTTCTGTCTCTGTGATTTGAGTTTATATTGTCTCTGTGATTTGAGTTTCAAAAAAAAAAAGAGTTGATTTTTTTGTTTTTTTTTTGTTCAAATGAGTGATGTGATTTAAAAAGCTAATTTTTTGCCCTTAACTTGGTCTTGTAATAATTTGTACAAATCACCTTCATACAGTACTTCTGTTTTGTAGTTTTGCTTATGGATATATTTTAACTTTTTTGATGCTATTTGTGGTTTTTTCTAACAAAGTTCAAGTTTTGATGTGTCTGCAGAAGAAAGCTTTTGAAGATCAAACATGTCGTTGGATGAGATAAACAAGAACGAGGTTGACATTGTCATTGGAGCTCTCAACGCTGACCTCATACCCTTCTTGAACACCTGGAGACCCTTTTTCTCCGGATTCCATCTCATCATCGTCAAAGATCCTGACCTCAAAGAAGAACTCAACATCCCACAGGGCTTCGATGTCGACATCTACTCAAAGACCGACATTGAAAAAGTCGTTGGCGCATCCAACTCCACCATGTTCTCAGGCTATTCCTGCAGATACTTCGGCTACCTCGTGTCCAAAAAGAAGTACATTGTCTCCATCGATGATGACTGTGTCCCTGCTAAAGACCCCAAAGGTTTCCTAGTGGATGCTGTCTCTCAGCACGTGAGCAATCTTGAAAACCCTGCCACGCCTCTCTTCTTCAATACTCTCTACGATCCTTACCGCGAGGGAGCTGACTTTGTGCGTGGATACCCTTTTAGTCTTAGAAGTGGTGTCCCTTGTGCTGCCTCTTGTGGACTCTGGCTTAACTTAGCTGATCTTGATGCTCCAACACAAGCTCTCAAGACAGAGCAGAGGAACACTTCTTACGTTGATGCGGTTATGACTGTCCCTTTGAAGGCTATGCTGCCTGTAAGTGGGATTAACATTGCGTTTAACCGTGAGTTGATTGGTCCAGCTTTGGTGCCTGCGCTTAGAATCGCTGGTGAAGGGAGAGTGAGATGGGAGACACTTGAAGATGTTTGGTGTGGGATGTGTTTGAAACATATCTCTGATCATTTGGGGTATGGTGTGAAGACAGGACTGCCTTATGTGTGGAGGAACGAGAGAGGAGATGCGGTGGAGAGTTTGAGGAAGAAGTGGGAAGGGATGAAGCTGATGGAGAAGAGTGTTCCTTTCTTTGACTCCTTGAAGTTGCCTGAGAGTGCAGTTACTGTTGCAGATTGTGTGGTTGAGCTTGCTAAAGCGGTGAAAGAGCAGTTGGGTTCGGATGATCCTGCTTTCACTCAAGCAGCTGATGCTATGGTTAAGTGGGTCCAGCTCTGGAGTTCGGTTAATTCAAGCGGTTAAAGTTGAACCAATGAATGTATCAGGGATTTATCATCATGTTTTGTTTACTCCTTTTATCTAAATTATTATAAGCATGTTTTTATGAGATTTTCAATAATGTAAACCTTTGACTGATGAAACCTATTTTGTTAGTTTCGATCATGATAATATTTACTGCGTATCATTTTTCCTCTAGTTCTTGATTGATTCTCCGGTTTCAATCTTTGTAAACTCTTAAACATAAATTCGCAAACTGAAAGTTTGGTTTAATTCGTCGGTTGACATGAATGTTTGCCACAATACCAATCAAACCGCCAAAGTAAACCACGGTCTCTAACTTAAGCACCATTGGGCCTCCCTTTAGGCCGGATAATCAAATTTAACGGGCCTTAACCGAAGCCGTACAAGCTTATGGTCTCATGACTCTCATCTAAAGCAAATGTGAGAAATTATATCTCTGATTTGATTTAAGTTTGGTTAATTTCAATTTTCAAAAACATGTAAGTGGTGGTTAGATGCCTTATAGAAAAATTGTTTAATTGGGTATTTAATACTGAGACCGACTTTTTGAACGTTTAACCAGTCACAGTATATTTAAAAATCATTCTTAAAAAATTGTTTTGTTTTAAATACGATATTTAAAACACAACTTATTTTTAAACTGAATGGGCCTTAAGTGAAGCCTTTGAAGCCCAGATAATAACAAAGCGAGTGAGCCGCTTGCACGTGTAGCGCGTTGAGTAGACGCTACTTGATAATATCAATCTAGTACGGTTATTACGGGTTTAATGCCATGTCGGCACTACACATGGCCGACTTCTTCAGACACAAAACTTGAACAGCTGTTCCCATGTTTTGTCCGTCATTATCTGTTTAAAATCCCACCTTTATTTTATTTAATTTTCCCTTTAAGTTCAAATCCTAAATCAGATCGAAACAACTGATTAGTTTCTAACCAAGTCGGAGAAAATGTCGCAAGATCACGACGAGACAGAGAAGAAATCATACGCAAACGCTGTCGGTTCCAATGACGATGATGTCGGAGAAACCGTCAACGAAAGGACGATGAACGGTGACCGCAAAACGGACTATGTGAAGATTCAGGAGGATGAGTCGGAGAGTCTCTACTCCTTGGTTTGCATCACGATCGGTTCGATTCTGTTTCCGGATTCCAAAACCGGGTATACCTCGTCTCCTCTGCTTCAGCGAATAAGATACTCTGTCGCTGAAAATGGGCCGAAACTTCGAGAAGCTTCTAAGAAAACTTCTAAGGAGATTCTCCAATGGACTCGTCAAGGCAGTTACCTTCGTGCACTCCTTGTCATCACTGTAAGTGGCCTTTTTGATGAAAAGTTTGGAACTTTATTGAACCCATTTGAGTTAAATAAAGTAATATTGTTTTGTTACAGATGGGAACAATAGTTCTTGTTACAACGATGGCTTTGGTTGTGTTCATGCTCTTCTTTATAGCTGCGACATTCAATGCAATTATAATCTCTCTTTTGGTTTCGCTTGCTGCTGCTGGTGGCTTCTTGGCTCTCTTCTTTATCTCCTTGGCTGGTATTTATATAGGAGCCTTATGCGTTGCTGCTTTTGTCGTCTCTACTGTTACAGTTTCAGCCGTTGTTTGCGTCTTGATTGCTTCAGGTTATATACTCTGCTCTGGTTCTGTTTTTTTTTTTTGGATTCTTGAAATGTATTGATGAAGTGTAATGTGTTTGGTATGGATCAGGTTGGATTGGGTTCTTCTATGCTGTGTGGTTGGGAGCAAGAGGAAGCCTGAGGCTGGTGAAGCAATCGCTTTCAGTTATGGGAGGTAACACTTTCAGTCGTCAGGTTAACATCGAATCATCTAGCTAAGGAGAGGATCATTCTCTTTTCGGTTTTTTCTTTTGTTACAAATGTCTCAGTCTAAAGAGTTTTGGTTAAAGCGTGTTGTTAGTGGAAAGTTTTATATAGATGTTTATCTACTGAGCTTGTTGTGAATAAGCAGAGAACCGGAAGAATCGTCTTGAATCAATGTCTGTTTTGGATTATACTTTTGGATCTTTGTATGCATGCATTTGTGTGTTTATGTAGTTAAGAATGATGAATAATATATACATGAAGGATCTCAACTCTGATCTCTTTTATAAACTGTTAAATTAAGTTTGGTCTAAGTCTAAAACTTGACTAGACTTGGGATTTGTAAAAACATAGAGATTCTGAAATAAACAAAGTAGAAGATGGAGAAAATAACTATCATTATTTTTTGGAATGAGTTTTCTTAAACAAAGAACACATGAGAACTGTTTCATAATGAGAAAAATAAAAAGACAGTACAAGAATGAAGATGAACTGATATAATTCCTTGGAACTCAAGGTTTCCAGAGGATTGTGGTTTCAGCAACCATGGAGGTTACAGTGTAGGGATCCATGTTTGACGCTGGCCTACGATCTTCAAAGTATCCTTTTCCATCTTTCTCAGTGTCACGACCAACCCTTATCGATGCCCCACGGTTTGCAACACCCTATACCAACCGGTTAAGTTAGATCATGTGATATACAATATACTAATAAACTTTGACATAATGTAAGCGTGGAGTTCATTATGAATGTTATACATTTTGAAGAAAATTCTTACCCATAAGAAAGTGTTGATATCGGCAGTCTCGTGTTTTCCAGTGAGACGACGCTCGTTGCCTTCACCATAAGCAGCAATGTGTTCCTTGTGACGCAGTCCAAGCTTCTCTATCGCTTTCTTTATCACCTCGTACCCTCCATCTTCTCTCATCGTCTTCGTACTGTAATTTGTGTGTGCTCCTGCACCATTCCAATCTCCCTAGAATAGAAAAAAATCAAACAAATAATTGAATAAAAAAGAAAGAAGCAAAGGATTTTTTTTGGGTTAAATAATTGAAAATTATGGTAAAAACTAACCGGAATTGGTTTAGGGTCAAGAGACAAAACAACTCCAGCCAACTCTGTGATCCTCTATTTTAACATACCCAAGAAACAGAGTAAAAAAACAGAGTATATGTGAAAGTGTGTATATATATTGCGATGAATGTGTTTATATATACCTCTAGGATGTAACGAGCGACCCAGACCTGATCAGCGGCAGCGATTCCAACTGTTGGACCGACTTGGAACTCCCACTAAAATCCACACAATATCAGTTTTACGGTCTATATGATATTGCATAAGAAGAACAAAATGGACTATATTAAACCTGTCCGGGCATGACTTCTCCGTTAGTGCCACTGACATTGATTCCAGCGTAAAGACATGCTTTGTAATGAGCATCAACGATGTCTCTTCCAAAGGCTTTGTCTGCTCCAACTCCACAGTAGTATGGTCCCTTTTTTTAATCAATAAATCATTATTTTTTTTTTAATTATTATTTAGCACAGACGAAGTAAAAAGATTTGCCGGGAAAAATATTTACCTGAGGACCTGGGAAGCCACCGACGGGCCAGCCAACCGGCCACTTGGTATCCTTTTGTAGCAAAGTATACTCTTGCTCAATTCCATACCTGAATTTTAATATTTTTGAAAGCATTTAATTAATTTATAAATTAAATAAAAATTTAGCATGTCAACACCCTGAATTTAATTTCTTAGAGTAACAATTGTGTATATAATCAAAGTTTTATATAAATGATTTGAAACTCTTAAACTCTTACTAAATGACAAACATTTTATAGGTTATAAGAAAATATATATCAACTATGCCAAAATTGAGTAGGACATGTTACTTCTCGTTACGTTACCATCCAGGAATTAAATACTCATGATGATGTTGACAAAAAAAAAACTATGCGGACTTATAATTTTCAAACAATAATTTTTTTTTTGTAACTGAATTTTCAAACAATAATTGAAGTCAACTTAGACAAAGTCACAAAACAATTAACCATGGAGATGTTTACCATGTTTCTTCGGCGGCAACGGTTGGGTCGCTGAAGATCTTGGCAGCCGCATGCCTTTTGTTCGTTGGGATCGGTTCACCAGCTGGTGTGTATGCGTCACACATCACCTGATTCCAAATCAATCACAGGAACAAAAATAAATGAACATGTAACAAAGTTTAAGAGTATTGTTCTAGTTTGTTTGTTTGAGTTATTACAAGGATGTTGTTGCCTCTTCTGAAGGGGTCTTTAAAGATCGCTTGAGGGCTGGAAAAACACATAGAAAACACACAAAGTTATTAATCCACGAATTACAAATTTACTTAACTTATTGGTTGGTTTAATTATATTTTGGGACATACTAGATGATGACTTCACTGTCTTCGCCGGAAGCTTGGCCGGTGCTTGAACCGTCATAGTTCCATTTCGGTAACTCCGATGGATCATTCACTGGTCCCGGCAAAGTCTGCAATATTATTATTAATCATTTAGTATTTTAACGATTAATTCAACGTTATGCTACACCCAAAAAAGGGAAAAAATCAAAATAAACGAATCACCCTTGCTTTGCTTCTCATATCCAAGCCTGATCCACCGATCCTATTCATAAAATCACGAAAATATTAATCAATCAGTCCATATATTTTTCAACTTTTAGTATATCAAGAAAATTTTTTAAGTTTTGAGTCATAAAAAATCCTCAAGGATGAGAACTATAGTCACAAACACTAACTCAAGCACATAAGCAAAGAATATATTATTTGACAGATCGATGGAGAATTGTACGGACCATATGTACTCGGCAATGATCTTCTCAGTGGAATCGGAGAGATCGAGATTGATTAAATCTGCAAGAGCTGACATTTTTTCTAGGAATCTGAAAAGAATAATAAACGTTTTTTTTTTGGTATAACACTAAGGAGATTCCTGCAAGCGTATATATAGGGAGTGGAGAGAAGGGGGTTGGTGTGTGATTGACTATAAGGAAAACAAAATGATTTGGGTAAAAACGGAGAATACGAAAATATCGGCCTATTATTGGAAATGCGAATAATCCGGAGATTCTAGTTGATTCCGAGTTATGTAAGATACTCTACATGCAGTATCTTTTATAGAAAAACAAAAAACTATTGACCTGTCTTATACCTGATGTCCCAGACCTCCTGGTAACGTTACCATATAAAGTCTCACCAACCGTGGTTCTCGTTTAATACAATCACACATTTGCAAACTTTTGAATATATTGGTGGTAAAAACAAAATTAAACAGTCAGATAGTATCTTTTATTACTATAATCAAATAGGAAAGATATATAATAAAATAAGAATCTTTTGAGAGAGCGGGTTTATATAGGGAGGTAGTAAATAAGATTCATTCACTGAATCTTTTTTAATCAGGAAACAAGGAATATAGTTTTCAGGATCTTTTGTAAGGGGGTGAATCCAAACCCAGCAAAATATTCTGATATTTTCGATCCTTATGTTTGCCTGTTTATAAAATTTTCTCTTCGAAGATATTTTATTTTCATTTATTTTATTTGTTAATGATTTTAACTTTTGGACAAATTTAAAACCCCAAGTTTGAATAATCACTAGGAAAAAGACAAATTGTGTTTACATTGAAAATGTGTGACCAAGCTTTTTCCTAACTCGTGGGGCTCTAACATTTGAGTGGTGACCCATAAGCTTCCACTGAATTAAAGATCCAAAAGCTTTATCATCTCAACTTGAGACTCTCAAGATTCTTGTTTTTTTAAGGAATCTCTTAAAATCACCACGCTCTTCTCGTTTGCATGTTTACGTTACGCGCTTCACTATTATCGATTCAAAATTGTCTTAAGTTCTCCTTTTGAACCAAAAAAAAAAAAAATCTCCAAACATATAAAACAGTGCTCATGCAAAGAAATAAATATTTATAAAATTATAAGATCATAATAACTGTCAAAATTCGCTTCTGTTAATTAAGCAATTCAATAACTTATATATATGATGAATAAGTGAATTTTATTAGATATCATTATATTTTCATGCATTGATATAAATATTTACATACTGGTTGATAAATTTTGATTTATTTTAATTTATACTAGATTTTGACCCGCGCTTAAAAAGCGCGGGTTTATTTTTGAAATAAAACAAATTCTTCTAAATGAACTTTTATATAAGATAATGTATATGTTATACATTTTTTCAGGTGAATCGAACCGTATCAAACTGAAAAAAAAAACAAAAATTAAACCAAATTTCATAAATAATCGATCATATCATATATTTTCTGGAACCGAAAAATAGAAACCGAACCGAGAACCAAATGGGTATTTAAAATTTTTAAAATATAAATTATATACCTAAAATATTAATTATATATAATATTTAAATACTAAATATCCTGAAATATTATTTAAACCAAATTAGGCAAAAATAAAC
>CAKOAT010085154.1:969279-982594 GCA_932364175.1 Eruca vesicaria subsp. sativa
ATTCAAAATATTGAAGATATTCAAACTATCTGATATTTAAATTGTAGGATAGTATACATTTAAAATTAAATAAAAACGTATCATATGCATAGTTAGAATTTGTAAAATAAATAAACATCTATACTATTAAAATCTCCAACCCATTTTATTTTTATATATACAATTAATCATTTAGTTCATGTATAAAAATGTAATATCAAATTTTAATAATTGATTGCTTGTAATTAACTAAATCAATGTTTCGTAGTTGAATATTTGACACGAAAGCTTTTTAACTTTCAATTTATGTAAAATTATTAAATATATTAAAATATATAGAGATTTATTGTTAGAGTAATTATGTAGTAGATTATGGAAAGTAATAAATGAGTTCACTTAAATTATAAAGTATTTATATAGTTAGAGAAATAATATTTATATAGTTAGAGAAATATAAGGGAAGACTAAAAAATGTTAATCTAATGAAATGGTCCAAACAACTTGTATAAGTAGATTTTTTAGGACTCCTTCTCTTTTAATAGTATTGATAATGAAAACAATATTGCATTAAGTACCATTATGTTCTCTTCTTACTTAGATATATGTTTTCATGTATAATAATTTGAATTGGTTGTTGAGTTCCATATAATTTTCAAATTAATATTTTTAAATTAATTTAAAATTGAATTTTTATTTTAAATTTCATTTATTTGGTTATTCCTCTAAGAGATGTAAACATATTCTATAAATATAATAAAATTTGATATATGTTGTGTTGAAAATATATGAAACAAAAATATTATGTTGGAGCTGCATTAATAAGCATAATCTAAAATATTTTAAAAAACAACCATGTACTGGAAATTTATATGATAATTAAATCCTATTAACAGATTAATAACCTTTTAGAATAGTGAAGACATTTAGAATTTATGTCTGTTAAAATTATGTAAAATATTATATAATAATTTGTATTTTTGTTTCTTATTTTGGAATTTGATTTGAGAAATATGATATTAGATGATCATTATGTTTTAAAAAATTATCTTTAAAATCAATTGATCAAAAATAAAATCATAACAAAATATTATTCAGAAAAAATATCTAAATTATTTTAGTTTCTCAGATTGCTTAAATTTGTGTTATATATATAAACTCATATATTTTGAAAAGTTTTAAAATTATTTAAAAACAAGTATCTAAATTACTTTTTAATTGTTTTAGAAATTTCTGTTTCGTTGACTCTTATCTCTGTAAAATATTAATATATATCTTAGTTTCAGTTTCGTAATAATATAATGCCAAAACATTACTATATGTGACGAAAATTTATACTCTCAATTCTGGCATAATATCCCAATTTTTATCGTAGTGAATTCTATGTATTTCCATAACAAAAGGTAAAACAAAAAAAAATATGAATAGTACGTTATTAGATACGTTTAGTAATTTAAATTCTTAGGGTTAATTTTGAAATTGTATTCTATGGTCACAGAGGTGAATAATCAGCTCTAATGCAGTACTCAACTCACTCTCGAATCTCGATAGAGGAGTAGACAAACTCTTTATGAACGAATGGTTAAGTACACATACAAAAAAGTATTACTATTTGAGCATAAGTTAAATTTAATCTATAACATTTTCTCGGTTTTTTTCTAAATACAGTTCCTTTCCAAAGCTTATGTGGGTCATATGATCCCCTTCACACAAAAAGCTGTCTATGACAGTGCTCTAGCCTTCTTTTTGTTTGTGGTCAAGTGCACTCTAGTCTGAATCTAAATTATAAGGTTCTCAAACTGAAATCAAAATCAGTAGTGGGTTAATCTTAATATAACTAAAAAGTTTATACAAAATTAAACTGAAAACCGATTATCATGACTGCAATTACATTCACTTAAAAAAAAAAAATCACCTCATATCCTTAGAAATGTGATCGGTCCGAACAATATTAGGTGTGTGATAATAGTTATATTTGGTTGGTGGGTCATTTATGTTCCCGTGACTTCGGGGCATTTTGTATGCTTGTCAATAATTCTCTTATTTTATAACTCAAGGTATATAAAGCCCGAAAGTTCTTTATTTTCATTGGTGGGAGAGTCGTAATCTGCTCATCACACATAGTTCCAACTTGTAATTGAATAGTGATAATAAGTTGGACCGATGGGTTGTTGTATCAATCAAAATGACATATGCGTTTGTTCTTATCTTCCAATTATTATTAATCTCCCGACGTCATATTATAATATTATATACTACTTGTGCATTACGCATAGTTGATAATGGCATAGTCTTAATTTTAGTGGTTTTCTGCCATTACATTGAACTTTATTTCGAATAAAATGTATGCCACGCAACAGCTAGTGGAGTCCAATGTATATTAGCTTTTAGTTTAGTGTAAGATCCTAAAGCACATTTTTTAAAATCTACAGTTTACTATTAAAATTCCAATTCGGATTAGCTATCAATTCCTTTGGCGATGTACAATTTGGTATTGTGCTCTTGTTATTGGTTAATATAACGATTAGATTTTTTGTTGATATACTTTTGTTAACTACAGGTCATAACTCATAAGGTATTAAGGTTATTGGATTGAAGTTCCATTACTATAGACTGGTCCTGCCTCAGCAAACTTAAGCCGTAATCTTATAGATGAGTTAGTCTGACCAAGAAAACTTTAAATTACCAAGTACACAACTGCGCTAAAACCTAGCTTCAAAGTTTCAACGCACAAATGATTTGATTTGAAAATGAGCTTGAAATCAGGGTGAAACGCGCGAGTTTACCAGTCCAGGTCATTCACTTATGCGTGGACATATATGTCTCTAACTTTTTAAGAATCTTAGTAGAATGTGTAAAGAAATAAAACGTAGCGGCATGTCATGAATTGTTTGAGATTTCAGATCTAAGTTTAAGTAGCTCTTGTGCAAACGCTAATTAAATCACAATACGAACCTTTAATTTTGTTTTGTTATAAGACTATCTCTAATGGCTACCTTTATTTTTTATTCTAAAAATAGAATATTCTAAAAATTGAGAAAGATTTTATTCCACTAGTTATCTATATTCTTACTTTAAATAAATATCCTTATTATATTCTATATTTATTTATTTGTTGTTTAATCTATAACTTTTCAAATGCTAAATTTATACCCACAAATTTTATTACTATGATGTTGTAAGAAAAACCTTGAGTACCTAAAGAACTAAAGTGTCTATTTCAAAAACATGTTTTCAGCAATTAGATGTTGTTGGTAAAACATTAAATTATCTATAGTATATCATAATGTATGTTATGATAAGTTTGAGTCTTTTATATTTTATTATTTTATGTATTATTAGTTTATTAATCATCATTTTCTAAATTTTATAATCTAATATAATTTATTAGTGTATCTAAATTTTAACCAAATTTAATAATTGATTTTATAATATTTAAATGTACAAAGTTATAACATAAAATTTTCTTAAAATAATTCTTTTTTTTTTTTTTTTTGGTGTAAATGTTAAGATTCATACCAAGCTTTTTCAGTTTTTACAAGATTTGTGGAAGACCACTTATTACAAGAAGGGAAAAGATAAAAGAGCAACAGATTACATAACTTAAGACAACAAAGAGAGATAGATCAGAAGCAGCGAAGGAGAGGGTGGAGGAGATTGATGGCGGCTGATGGCGAGAAGACGATCTCTGATCAGGCGGTCTATCCGGGAGAAGACACCAGCTTCAGGTGATTGGGATTGCTGGAAAATACGCAGATTACGTTCGCGCCAAGTGCAGTACACAATAACCTGCAGCAACAATTTCAGAACAGCCTGCAAACCTGCAACTCCTGTAACCTGCGGAAAGGTAATGAAATCAGCAAAAGCCTGGATAGAGACTGGAGCTACGATGCCTGCTCTCCCAGAAAATTTCGCCCATAATGCAGCAACAAAAGGGCACGTGAAAAAGAGATGAGAATGAGACTCTATTCCGTTGGGACAAAGAACACACTGTGATTGAACATTAATGCCCCAAGAAGCAAGCCGATCCTTGGTAGGCAGCCTAGCAAGAACCGCCATCCAAGTAACAAAAGAACACTTCGGTATCTCCTCTTTAAACCAGACCAAGCTACTCCACTGCACTTGCGGAGAAGGTTCTCTCAGTCTTTGCCATGTTGCTCTGACTGAAAATTTTTGAACAAACTGATCTTCACCATTCCTCCATAAGAATATATCCTCTCCATTCAACCTCGACGGCGGGGTCATGGTTGAGAGAACAATCTGCAAGGTTTCTGCTACATCTGAACGAGCCGGAGGGAGTACCCAGTGACCATTTGCAGCCGCATCACAAACTTTTGCCTCTCTTCGAAGGCGAAGTTCCCTAGTACCTGTTTCTCCAAACGCAGAGATCAAGGGTCCTATATCAGTCCAATAATCATGCCAGAACATAGCCGACCTCCCATCACCTATGCTGCAGCGGAGGAATATTGCAATAATGTCTTTGATTTTCAGCATGCTCCGCACAGTCGGGGAGAAACGCTGAGAGTCTTCAGTAGACCAATAACTTTTACGAGCAAACACATTGGCCTTCAACCAAGCCACCCAAAGAGAACCTGACCCGGAGAAATAATTCCAAACTCTCTTCAGATCAAAGATGACCTGAAACTCCTCTAATCTTCGAATACCAAGACCACCCTCCTTTCTTGGTTTGCAAATATTCTCCCAGCTAACCCTAGCACCCACTGCGGAGGTAGTGCTATTCTTCCAAAGAAAAGCTGAGCACAGGGAGTCGATTTTCTCATAGAATCTCTTCGGTAAAGCGAAAACTGAACTCCAGAAATTTACCATACCATACACTTCTGACGCTATCAACGTGACCTTACCAGCAAAAGACAATGTTTTAACTGTCCAGCAATGAAGCTTAGCAGTGATTCTCTCTATGAACGGCTGCATTGTAGCGTAGCTTATCCTGCTTGGATTAAGAGGCAGTCCTAGATATTTGGTGGGAAAGGAACCTATCCGAAAGCCAGAAATGTCAGCAATAACCGAAGCTTCTATGCTTGAATAGCCACCAAAAAATATCTCTGACTTTGCTGCATTCATATCCAGACCAGTCCACTCTTTAAATATTGATAACACTTTCTTAATCCCTGAAATAGAGTGTCTGGATCCATCAGAAAAGACTAGCAGGTCATCAGCAAATAGGAGGTGAGTTAACTTTGGGTCAAGGCAGTTTGGGTGCAGTCTTATCTCCCCGGAGCTGACAGCCTGTTCCAGCATATGCGATAAAACTTCCATAGCAAGGATGAAGAGATAAGGCGATATCGAATCCCCTTGCCTTAGCCCTTTTTTGCCGGGAAAGAATCCTGCCAGCTCTCCATTTATCGCAATTGAGAACCGCGGTGATGTAATGCACTCCTGAATCCAAGTAACAAACAGAGGTAAAATAATTCTTATTAAAAGTAAGAGATCATCTTATAAAAAAGAAAGGTTCAGTTCCAAAAATAAAATAAATAAATAGTGTTATTGGAGTAACACTGTTTATTTCTCTATATTTGGTTATTTTGGTGTTTTATTGGAATGATTTTTATTCTATATCTGGTGTTTAATAGAAAATGTAGAGCCTTATAGTTATAGGAGATATTTAAACCCTTTAACAAAATAAAAATTATAGTAGATACTTTTTTTTTGGGGGGTCAAAAGTATTATAGGAGAGATTCTAACGTCGATATATGCTAGTTGACTTGAGTAGTATTCTACTATTCTATCAAAAGTTGCTTTCTATTATAACGTCCAACTTCTGTATGTTGTCGTGTCCTAGAAAATCATTGTCCCTTGCAATCAAATGGGCTTCAAAGTAATAATTTCTTTTAGAACCCAATCTCATTAGTTTGTATTGAATTATTTTTTATGCATATCTAATATAAGATGGGCTTGCTTTTTGTCAAGTTTTTTATTTGAATATCAAATATTTGGGACGAATTGAAAGCCCATTCGTTCAATTTGTTTTGGTCGACCCAAAATATTAAGGATATACCGATATACACTTAGGGAAAATATAATGTGTAAGAGCATTTCCAATGGTGTTATCCGTTAAAGTCCTTAAAAAACTATTTTTAAAATTTTTTTAATTATTATTGTTTTTTATGTTTTAGATTTTTTTAAAAAAATATCAATGAATTACGGGTTGTCACGTATCATGAGAACCCGCAAATAGTGTAAGAATTCGTTAAAAAACAGTCTTTATTTAATGATTATAATGATCGAATCCTTAATTCTTTGTGTAATCTACTAATTATTTAATTATTTTTTTCCTAAACACTTCTTCTAAGATCCTGTTGGAGGTGCTCTAACAAGTAACAACTGTTCTCTGTTAGTGTAACCATAAACTGAATATAAATTGAACTGGATATAAATCACACCAAACCAGACTAAATAAGGTTTATTTCAGTTGAAAAAATATATTACAACCGAACTAAACAAACCAAACCGAAAAAATAACGATTTGCCCACTCCTACTGCATCCTAGAGATTTGCGCAAATCTTGTCTCAGCATTGAAACTCTCACTTGTTCCACTAACTCTCACATTTGAACTCAATAGATACTTCTGTCTCAACATTATACTATATTTTTATACCCGCACATGGTGCGGATGGGTCACCTAGTATTTTATTATTCTTTAAATGTTCCATCCAAATATCATATTTGGTTGATAATATATTAACGTTTATACATTAAATTTATCTCTTTTAACTCATTCGTAAGAAAATGTAATTAAGCTAAAGACTGAGATTAGTTACTAAGCCCTCTCTCGCAATGTAAAGTATTTACACTAACATCTTTCTCAATCTCTCTAGATTTTACACTAGACTTGTTAACCATTATATATATATCCCCTGACATTTATACATAAATGCTAAATAAATTACACAGTAATATTAAGCAAAGAAAATATTTTCTGGATGATCTTCTTCCTTTAAATTAGATAATGAATTTAAAAATAGAAAGATTCTCTAGGTTTCTGTAAAAAAGGTAAAATTCAACGATTAACTTTTTCTTTCCAACCACTGCAGTCTGCAATTATAGTCCCTCTCTCTCTCTCTCTCCCGCTGTCTGCTGCTGTAGTCTTGCATCCTCTCTCTCATATAAGCGGCGAGACTAAAGAGAGAGAAAGAGATTACTGAAATCCATGTGAGAGTATTTTCTCTTTCTTAAACACTCTTCCACACATTGTCTGAAAAAACCACAAAGATTTTTCCGACAACATCCGGTTCGATCTCAGACAAGAGACTCATTCACTTTAGAAATAAGAAAATGACCAGTTTAGGTCTCTCCCTCTTCCTCTTCCTACTCTCCCTCACCACCGTCACATCAGATCTAGAATCCGACCGACGAGCACTAATCGCTCTCCGAGACGGCGTCCACGGCCGTCCTCTCCTCTGGAACCTAACGGCACCGCCTTGCACTTGGGGAGGAGTCCAATGCAATGCGGGTCGGGTCACAGCCCTCCGGTTACCCGGCGTGGGTTTATCCGGTCCGTTACCAGTCGCAATCGGAAACCTAACAAAGCTCGAGACTTTAT
Source organism: Eruca vesicaria subsp. sativa (assembly GCA_932364175.1). Classification (NCBI taxonomy): domain Eukaryota; kingdom Viridiplantae; phylum Streptophyta; class Magnoliopsida; order Brassicales; family Brassicaceae; genus Eruca; species Eruca vesicaria. The sequence goes on from CAKOAT010085154.1 coordinate 976,818, forward strand.
CTTTCCGGTTCAACGCCTTAACCGGTCCGCTCCCTCCTGATTTCGCTAACCTAACTCTCCTCCGTTACCTTTACCTCCAAGGAAACGCCTTCTCCGGAGAGATACCTTCTTTCCTCTTCACCTTACCTAACGTGATTCGGATTAACCTCGCTCATAATAAATTCTCCGGTCAGATCCCGGTTAATGTTAATTCGGCGACCCGGTTAGCTACTCTTTATTTGGAAGATAACCGGCTTACCGGTTCGATCCCGGAGATTAAGCTAAAGCTTCAGCAGTTTAATGTCTCTTCGAATCAGTTAAACGGGTCGATACCGGATCCGTTGTCCGGTTTGCCTAAAACCGCTTTTGAAGGGAACTCTCTCTGTGGGAAGCCGTTGGAAGCTTGCTCCGTGGTCGTCGCCGGAAACGGAGAAAAGGGAAAAAGTGACAAGCTTTCTGTCGGAGCTATTGTCGGAATAGTGATTGCTGCAGTCTTCGGGCTTATCTTGCTCTTCTTGATCTTGTGCTGTCTCTGCAGAAGGAAGAAGAAGAAACAAGACAATGTGGAGTCGAGAAGCATCGAAGCAGCGGCTCCTGTGGCAGCTTCATCAGCCGCTGTAGCTAAGGAAACGACGGCGGTGGAGAATGTTCCTCCTCCTCCTCCGGTGGTGGCTAACGGAAACGGTGGAGCGAAGAACAGTAAAGATCTGACGTTTTTCGTGAAAACGTTTGGTGTGTTTGATCTCGATGGGTTGTTGAAGGCTTCTGCGGAGGTTCTTGGGAAAGGAGCGTTTGGATCTTCGTATAAAGCGAGTTTCGAGCATGGTTTAGTGGTGGCTGTGAAGAGGTTGAGAGATGTAGTTGTGCCTGAGAAAGAGTTTAAAGAGAAGTTGCAGGTTCTTGGTTCTATCAGCCATGCTAATCTTGTGACATTGATCGCTTATTACTTCAGCCCTGATGAGAAGCTTGTTGTTTTTGAGTACATGTCACGAGGAAGCTTGTCTGCTCTCTTACACGGTATAATGTTTTTTCCTTTTCGACTAATTTTAAAATTTGCGGGCATAAGGCCAATGTTTCATTTGGCTTTGTTCAGGACCGGTCCTTAGTTAAACGTCTTTGTGATTTACAGGGAACAAAGGAAGTGGAAGAAGTCCATTGAGTTGGGAAACAAGAGCGAGTATAGCTCTAGGAGCAGCAAGAGCCATTAGTTACCTTCATTCACGTGACGCGACAACATCTCATGGGAACATTAAGTCCTCCAACATTCTCTTGTCTGAATCCTATGAGGCTAAAGTCTCTGACTACTGTCTTGCGCCTATGATCAGTGCTACATCTACACCTAACCGTATTGATGGTTACCGTGCTCCTGAAGTTACCGATGCTCGTAGAATCTCCCAAAAGGCTGATGTTTACAGCTTCGGTGTTCTCATTCTTGAACTTCTCACAGGTACGACACAAAGAAAAGAGAGTGTCTTGTACACTTGATTCTAATTAACTTGGCTTGTTTGTTTTGTAGGGAAATCTCCAACGCACCAGCAGTTAAATGAAGAAGGAGTGGATTTACCGAGATGGGTTTCGTCTATTACTGAACAACAATCACCATCAGATGTGTTTGATCCAGAGCTAACGAGGTATCAAGCTGAAGGTAATGAGAACATGATCAGGCTTTTGAAGATTGGTATAAGCTGTACTGCTCAGTATCCAGATAGTCGTCCGTCTATGAGTGAAGTCACGAGGCTCATTGAGGAGGTTTCTCGTTCATCTGGTTCACCAAGTCCTTTGTCTGTTTGATTCTTTTTTTTTTCTTTCAAAATTGTTTGGTCTAAATTTGAATTTGTTTAATAGTTTGTTCGGTGATTCTTGAAGTCAGTTGAGAAATACGTTGAAGGGTTTTTTTTTTTTTTCCTTTTTAGTGTTGAGATTATCAAATTGTTGAAATATATCATTTGTTCAAGTGTGGAATGAAAAGAGTTGTCTCATTTTCTATAGGTCGACCCATAAGAAAACTATTGGTTGACTCTTTCTTTCTAACCAACTATGAAATAAAACGGCAGGAATCATAAAAAAAGTAACCGACAAACTATTTCTACGTTTCTTCAACTTCAAGTCTTCGAGTTTTATATTTAAAGGTGAATTCTGTGAAATAAATATAACTTTAGGTAACGGGTCTATTCAAGATTCTTAGTTGAATCTGCCACACGCCACACCTTTCAAATTCAAGTTCAGATGATTTGGTAAGACTATTAAAACAAAGTTTATTGATATTTCTTTTAGCCTTTTAAAATAAATTTCGAATGAGTTTCTTTAAGAATTAATATCTTTATAGATTGTGTCGACCAAGGTACATTGTTTCAGAAAACATTTAAGGACTTAATGTATGGAAGAATTCGTTGAGTGCCTAGAATATTTATATATTTATCTTTTGTGTATTCGTATGTTAATAAAATGTTTGTTAAGAGTTAGTTGCTGATTTTGGTTTAGTTTAGAAGTTTAAGCGAGATCGATGGGAGTTGTGATGATGATAACACACATTTACACTTTAAATGTTTGGTCGAACTTTTAAAAACTCATATCATTGAAGTTTCATCAAGCTTATCATAATCAACTAGTGTAACTAAACTTGAAAAGGGATATTTATTAAGCATAATCATTACTCTTACTTCATAGCTACTTCTTACCAAGGAAGTATGTCTTAAAAATAAGATTTTAAGTTATAACGTCCGAGACTGATGTACTGATTTTCTAATAATACATGAGACCGACACTATAACTGCAATTTAATACTCCCACCCTTTTTTATTTTATTACTTGATGCTTTGGATTGGTAACTTATTTGTGAACTAACCAAAAATAAAAACAAAATTAGTTTTTAAGAGAGCGGATAATAAAAATAAAATAAAAAGAAAAAAAATATGATTTTGGTTATTTTCTTAATTATTAGGTGTAATTTCTCTAGATATAATTAATTGTGTATGTTTCGGTACAAAAATATCATACACTATATTACTTAAATAGAACTTAATCAATGAAAAAAATAGTTACATAGTATAAAAATAATGTATCATCAACAGATAAAAAATTAGAATTAAAAACTAAAAAATAATTTTTACATTTTCAATATAATTTTCTTATTTAATACTGATTAATTATAAATTTTTACATTTTCAATATCGTTTTTCTTAGTTAATACTGATTAATTATAAATTTTAAAAATTTAACTATGCTTATTAATTTTTATTAATTAAAAGCTATGTAAAATAGTTAACTAATCAAAATTTAATATGTCTTATTACTGTGTGGAAAAACAAATACTATATATTTTTGAAACAGAAAAATGCCTTTAACATTACTATATATTTTAAAAAAATAAAATATTAAATCGCTATATTTTTAACGTTTGTAACTCTATCAAAACAATCCTTACAACATTGAACCAAACTAGCTAACAACAAAAATAAAAAGAAAGCACCAGGAGATATTCATAAATGAATCTTATATAAATGTTGGTAAAACTTTTACAAAACGAAAATTTATGTTTCTGCAAGAATTTTTTTTTCTGCAAAAGAAATTGTGAATTGTGATTTTTGTATTACTTGGTGATCAGTTTTTAGGTGGCATTAATCATTCCCCACCTAGTCATGGACACACCGTTTTGTTCTCTTGTTCTAACTCATATCCATGTGGGATCACATGTATATAACTAAGTGTATTTTAAAATTTAATTGTGGGAAATGCCTCTGCCCAAGAAAATACTTTACCCTGTCAAATCCATATCTAAGCCTTTACAACTTGTGCTTAGTTTTCATGTAATGAAAACACAATAACTTTTGCCAGCTCATAAAATCATGAATAGAACCATTTATTCCTTTTATATTTTAGTACAAAGTTTGTTTGAACATGGTTGCCGAATATGATAATAACTTTATTTCTTATCGTATATGAGAATGATTAACAACCATAACAATATATTTTCAAGGATTATGCATACTAATAATTCATGACATGAGAATAAATTAATGGAGGTGCCATCAAATGTTCGATCACGAAAAAATGATAAACACATAGTCCAAATATAAATTCAGCACTGATATAAAGAAGATAATATAAAACAAAACTTAATTAGTTTATTGCGTCAACATATAAATAAGGTTCATATAAATGTATAAAAACATTAAACAACTACGCATACTCGTGCTGTTTTTTCTTCTTTTTTTTTTTGAATAAAGGCTTTCTAGCATACTCGTGATGTTTGGAAAAAAAATATTTATCGTGAGATTTCTAGGTGAGTAAGGTTTTGATACTGACAGGGCACACAACATGGCCACCTCATCGAGACAGGATTGGACGCGGTTTCTCTCCAAATGTCAATAATTATGCCAACGATAAAAAGTAGAAACATTGTTGGCAAACCAAAAGAAGGTAAACCAATATTAATTCGGAGAATTCACTGGTTTTGATATAGTATGTATTACTCGTAGTCTCCTATATTTTAACCACCCTACACAAGAATTTACCTTAACTATCTGATGTTATATCATTCACTTACCTAAGTATTTAGTTGAAACAACTTGTGGAGTCGTTCATTTTTTTGGGATTTTGTAGTTGTGAGATTTGTTTAAGTCTTTGTATATCGTTTTTTTTGTCATATCAAGAGCCATTAGCTGGACTTTTGCATTAGTTTATGCCAATTCACTAAAGATAGAAAATTGCGATCCAACAATCTGTTAGTATCTTATGTTAAAGTATTAGGATCTGATGTTAAGTTCCAGGCCTGGTCCAACAATACTAAAAGTTAGCACGGGCCATTTTCTAAGTGTATTATCCATTTTGTCATTATAGGCCATATTTATCATTAATAGTTCAACATTGGTTAAATGGTTCGAACTTCAAATCCATTTTTTTTTTCTTCTCTAATGGGAAACATAACAAGATGATGGCGTCATGATCCTGTAAGTTCGTGTTGTCACTTGGCACTGAATAAATACAAAAAAAAAAAAAAAAACAATGCGAAAATTCACAGCACTTAGTGCTAACAAAACCCAACAATCATATTGCATTTAAAACGATTATTTTCAAACTGAACTATAATTAGTTTATTTTATTTGACAAAAAACTAAACTGTGATTATTATGAAATTTGAGTTTTCAGAGATAAGCAAAGAAGAAAAGAATGGATGATGAGGTGGGTTTTTGTCTGATGCTGTAGAACTTTGAGCATTATCCCACTCGCTTACACGTGTGTTCAACCCATCACGTACCCATTACAAAAACATCACATTTTATTTACTTTTCACTCGAAATACCAGCTTTAATTATGTTGCCAGAAAAACAGGGCTTAGAAATACAAATGCGTGTGTTTCACCCAAAATTTTCGTGTAATATAGGTAATTTTTGTTCATTGAAACATTTAATAAATGCGTATACATAACATATTGCATCCATAGCTTATTACAAGACTCATGTAGTCATGTAATTCGCCATTTTCTTAGTTTGTTGGTATTTGATACCGATAACATGATGCTGACAAAAAAATGATAAGGAAACATTTATGGCCATATGGAAAATACGGATTAAAAACATTATAAGGCTGGGTAAAATCTATAACTAATAGAAGATACGAGAAGAAATGTAGGTCCACTAAGTCACAAATATGCTTTTGAAATCTCTCACTCTCTATATATAGGTTGTTGTGTAGCTTCTTAAGCCTTGAAAATACAACATTATAAGCATATTAGGTATCTATTGAGCACATCTCTAGACTACATAAAGTGGGAACATATACATATAGAGAGAGAGAGA